>VOMN01120654.1:0-22189 GCA_014899125.1 Orchestia grillus
GTAAGACATTGGAGGAAAATGGCTAACTGATGTAATTAATTCGTTTTACAATTAATGGAAATCGTACTTGAAATTCTCAAGCCAAGTCGTGAAGAACCATCGATAAACCTCGGTATTTGAGTGCTCCTCATGTCAGAAGAGCCTCTGAGATAGATTATGAAGTTACTCCATTTAATTTGGGCTTAAATCAGGAAATACATTGAAAACTATTTTACGTCTTGTCAAGGACCGCGGAGAGACGGGAGAAACCAGCGATTACGTATCTCAAGTTCTACCTACTTCCTGTGATTAAGTTTACATTGGGGAAACTATTCGTAACTTACAAACATGAATAGATGAATACAAAAATAATGTATCTTG
This sequence comes from Orchestia grillus, assembly GCA_014899125.1. Lineage (NCBI taxonomy): Eukaryota > Metazoa > Arthropoda > Malacostraca > Amphipoda > Talitridae > Orchestia > Orchestia grillus. Next base: position 361 of record VOMN01120654.1, read on the forward strand.
AAATCAAGCCAACTCATTATTTAACCAACCCGTCCGAAAAACTAGGCATCGTATTAAATGGGATCAAGTTGAAAATGTTAGCAAAATTTAATAAGTTTAACAAAAGAAAATTTCTCGAAGCTAGTTATACACTGTCCAAAAAATCATGCGGTGACTATCCCGGACGCCCGCCAACCGGTTATATTGTTTCTCTGCGGACTCTAACCACCACGTGATCCCCATGAACCCTGACTAAATTAATGCAACCATGTGGTAAAACATTTGTTCTGTATCATGAATACGCTAATTGCGATTATAAGTCGTTCGGTTTCAATTTTGGCTGGTCGTAAGCTCGACCGACTCCAGTAAAGCTTGGGAAAAGTCAAAGAAGGTTTTCTTTATGATGTTTTCCGGACGTCAGGTCCTCGAAAGCATACGACTTCAGTATCCTATCTTCAACACTGGCGCCAATCAGCGCAGCTCGATCAGATTAATGTCAATTTTGTCCCACTTAATTCCTTCATTCAGACTTTTAATCCAAACATAGAATTAAATTACGCAAACAGAAAGCTTTCTACCCACATGAAATACGATCCAAAGGAAGCGAAAAGGAAGGACCATTTACTATGGACTTTAAAAAATGCAGAATCTTCGCTAACTTCCCACACAATATTCCTTGCGCATAGAAACAGCAAGTTAAGAACGAAAGAGGAAAAAAAGATAGAGAAGAAGGGTTGAAAATGGAAAGAAGCAATTGGGCACGAAATATAGAAGTCCCGAAGGCCTAGCTAAAGTTGAGGTAGCGTATCAGTGCTCTCCTGCGGATGCCAGTCTCCATGGCATAGAGACAAACCTAACCTAATTCAAGTGCCTATCTGATGCCCCCTGAGGGGATCCTATCGAGTTATTGAAAAACGTGAGTCACGGAAGAATGAAAGGAAAAAAGCGTATTATTATACTATGTGTATAAACAGGATGATCCACAAGCACCACCACCCTCTGTTTCAACTCCAATTCAATAATGGACTCAAATAATAAAAGAAATGACTAAATTTATTCGTATTCCGGATACGAACAGCATGGCTATAGCAAACATATGATTGTGATACATTCATCATTAAATGTTCAAGAGATTAACCCAAATATGCAGCTCACAAAGGAACAAAGAGTTTTTATCGTAGCTATTCATGCCAAAACCAGAAGCTCTAAGTTGGTTTTCAATCCTCCGCTGTTGTCTTTATTTTGGTTTAGAATAGTTCCTTAGTTTTGGAATTTTATCACAGTGCGCAAAATTGTGCTCTTAGAGGGCCATGCTTTTTCTGGGCATTTATCTTCGAGATTTTTCTTTACCAATTTATAGTTTCTGGTTTTGACATGAATAGCGACGATAAAAACTCTTCGTTCCTTTGTGAGCTGCACGTTTGGGTTAATCTCTGGAACATTTAATGATGAATGTATCAAAATTATATGTTTGCTATAGTTATGCTGTTCGCATCCAGAATGCAAATAAATTTAGTTATTTCTTTATTTCAGACCATTATTGAGCTGGAGGGTTCCAACAGAAGGTTCCGGTGCAACAGAAGGTTCCAGTGCAAATTACTCGCGTTGCAGTAATTTGCTTGTTTGATCAATATGCTATTTGTCTAAGCCCAAAGTTGGTCAGAAGTCCGTGCGGTTTGTGCGGTTTTGAAATATTCTTTTAAAAAACGAGTACGCGTCTTAGCTAACACCATCCTTGGAATAACTTTTTGTCTCACAAGCTTCAGTAGCTCTCTCGTGGTAAGCGCACCGCATGGAACGAGGGGACGGATCAAGTCACGAGCGAGACGGTGATCTGTACATATTCCCACTCATAGAAGTAGGAGAATAGATCAACCAAGAAAAGAAGAGTTGAACAGAATTTCAACTCACAAAACCAGTGAGACTGAAGACCACTCTGTATAAACTGTAAGTCAAGCAACAATATAAGAAAATCAGCGTACTTACTTAAACTTTAATCATTTTTCAATAAATGGGCTGCGTATTTCAGTCACAAAGTGGTTACAAAGTTTTAAAAGCTATTACCTCTAAGAAAACGAGTGAATAAGGCAGGGATTCAATTAGTTTCGTTCGAATCACTAAAAGGCATCCGCAATTCTAAGAATGTCCCCTGAATTCATCAGGAGGCGCATTTTTCACCGCATGAAATCAGTTTTAATAATGATTTTTGCAACGTGCATTTGCTGTGAGTGATGCTCAGCGTGCAAACATACGTTAAGAAAACAAGTTTAATGGCTCGTTGATGTCGCCATCGACGGCGCTGGTCCCACGGAAGCATCCCAGGCATCAGCATTCCAGCCGTGCATGGGTCACAATTGAATTTTATTTTCTCAATCCAAGCACTGTGCACTACTCGCTTATGATAATAAAGTGCTGGATTCAGTTAGCCACATTAGAATTTATGTTAATTCTGCTCCTGGCTTAGAATCCTCCCGTACATCTCGGAGCCTTGGGCAGAAGAAGAAGCAGAGAATAGGACCCTCACGGCGTCCGATTGAGGCTTATTATATATGGAGTCGCTTTTTATATATCGAGTCCGGAGCTGCCAAACGTGTAGCCTGGCTCCCTCCAGCTAGATGACACTGCGTACAAGGCCGAAGTATGTAAGCTGCATTCATTGGGCCGGTATGGGACATAGAGAGCGTGTCCTATCATGATCAACTCCAACATCGCTTGAAATTAGAACCCTAGATACCCAAGCCCCTACGTTGCTTAAGTAACTCCCTCGCAGACAATGTATGCAAATAGAAGACCGTTGTCAATTGCGACACAACAATTTGTATGCCAAATTTCTCTTTTTTTGTGTGTTGTTGAGTCGTTTTGGCACAGGTGCTTGTCCTAGTAAGCAGCGTGTGGTAGAGTTTGCTTGCGTGTCGATGAACTGCATGTGTGACTGCATAGCATTGGCGGACCTTAAAAAGCACTACCCGCTTTACGTCTGAACGTTTCCCTGCATTTAAACGAATTTAAGATGAGTCGATCAATGCTTTCTGTACCTTTGATAGGAATAAGGCTATCACCGGGCTGTTAAAATGGCATCACGACAACGTCAGGAACACTAGAGATGGTGTTAAATGATGCGCGAATCTTTTGAAGTCGCTGCCAGGTACTAGAGCAGTCGAAGTGGCCAAAACACACAGTCCCTTTACCAGGAACAAAAGTTTTTTTCTGACTGTGACGAACACCTCCCAAGGTCATCTTGCATTAATTAACGGTAGTGCCCCACTCACTAAAAGTGCAAATCACGGCGTGTGCGAACTTCATTTGCATTCGGAAAGCCCGTGGCTGGAGTTCAGCCCGACTTGATCGAGTGTCATCCGAACGTGCGCCAGCGTTGATGGTCTCTCGGCGAGAAGGGCAGTCGTGCAGCCCTAATTCGACGCTCGGTTGGGGTGCCTGCCTGGCTTACTTACGACCGACCGGCCACGCGCCACCCTCTCTTCCTGTAAAACGGAATAAATTCAAAACGGACAATTTTATCAGTTATATAATGGCATGTTGTTCCATGTGCGCCGCTCTCGCGCAATGCGGTGTTGCGGCCTAATGCGCGGGCTGCTCCGTGCCACCGATATGGGCGCTAGTGACGACTGAGGTGGCGTGAATTCGAGCAGGGTTTTAGCCCCGTTGAACTGGGTATCCATGCTACTGCCACCCATGCATTGAGGTACTATAGAGTGCAGTATTTACATCCCGTCGCACCGACGCTGATAAATTCAACTATGAATGCGCTGCGCGTTGTAATTGAATTATCAGAACTGAACGCCTTCGACGGTGATTTTATTATTGGTGAATGTAAGACATCGTACGAGGTGGCACACAAAAATAATTATCGAAAGTTTAGGAACTATTCGAGACTTTTATGTTACGACATTAGACGCACGACGAGATATGTTAATGGTTATTTAATAATACAATCCATACCTCAAATATTTTACAAAATTTCAACTAATGTACTGCATCACCCAGCAAAAAAAAGTGTAAACATGCAAGTCAAGCAAAATGCATTAGACGATCTGTTACCATTTCGATAGAGTAATATTAATAAAAAATAAGATATCATTTTCAAGCACTACTATACTGCATGCATGCGGGTACTAATTTTAGGGAATGAATGATGCATCGGATAAGGTGAATCATTAAAACCGGGTATAAGTATACCGATAACGAAGGTTAATCAACCGAACAAAGTAAAACATATATTGGATACAGTAATTCAATTTCACAATTTGTATGTATACAGGGTAAGGAGACTGATAGCTTAATTTGACAATCAAAATTTCATGTAACGGGGTGCACGTCTGGTGATGGCGGCGGGTTTGCACTACACTGATAAAACTGAGCACAAATATTTTGTTTCTTTAATTACTCGAACAGTAGCAACGCTTAGCCTGTATGCGTCTTAAAACTCACATTTCCATCTGTTATTATTTTTAGTGACATTGGTCGCTAAAAATAATAACTATGTGCAAACATTAACGTTAACCGACCAGACTGGGACTGAGGTTAGGCACGTGCTCTAGCGCTGAGATGTTGGATTACAGCCTGGAATTATCCAATCCAGCAGCCTTCTACAACCTGCTGTACAACACCACGGCCTGCAACACAACAACACGGACGAAACAAATAGTAAGTTGCTGAAATTTCGGTGGCGTAGACTTAAGTTCCATTGTTCTGATGCTGGGAATTAGAGATTGTTTAACTGTACTTTGTAAATAATTTATCGCTGAATACTGTGTATTCTGAGCATTATTGCATTTATGAATTCTTGAGAATAAATTCAAACTTATACGTTACACCGCACAAAATTAAAATCCAAACTGTTATTTCTGGTGTCATCATGTTACTTAAACACAATTTTAGTAACAAAATCGTAGAAAACGTCTAATTTTACAGTTCAAAAATTATGTTCAAGCACTATGTCAAACGATGAAACTAAAATTTCTGTTTATCATTTAACGAAATAAATTAGAATGAAAGCGCGAAATAACTCGCGTTGCAAAAAATTAATAGCCCTGCAAACCTTGCGAAGTATCCTTTTCTGTAATGTTCCTAAAGTCAACAAAGTCTCCATGGAGTGAGGAGCTAATGGAATATTCTCATAAAAACCTTGCTATAAGTGAATTCTTCGATAGAGCTTATGATGCAGTTATTGTTGTTTAGCATGCTGAGTAACTCATTTTAACAAAAATACACAAATTACTCGTACTATTCACCCTAGTAAAAATAATCCTAATCACGTGTAAATGCATAAATATTGGATATCTAGCTGTAATAACAAAGTAAATGCATTCAAATCCCTAACATGAACAAATATTACAAACCCTCATTTCTCAAAGTGTAAGAATTAAATCCGGGGTATGGAAAAGTTACGTTTGATCCTTCTTCGATGGACGGCCTGAGTGACGGCTCGGACAGCCAGGGCCGCCGAGCTGCGAACACTCCTCGCAGAACTGTGGCCTCCAAGTGGCAAGTCTCGGCCACTGAGTGTCTGCTCGAGAGGACCGTGTTGAAAATACCCTGTGAAATAAAAAGCCGTAATCTGGAACGGTCATGCCCTCGAAGAACAGAGGAAAAAACTTGTTAAATCTCGCACCCCCTCAACGGAACTCTCTCCGAACGATCGTTCACATTCGCGTAGTCTCTTTGAGATCAGTTGTTTGCCAAATTTGAGATACCGATTTCGAATTTTCTCGCAAATTTCACGGAAAAATCTCTACTTCAACGTTCGCAACTTTTTCCTTCAAAGCTTATCGAAAAATAATTTTGTAAGCAACGATGAAAAAATGGAAGAACCAAACTTAATTCATCGGACTGTAGCGGAACGTATTTACTATTCACAAGGATTCAGTCATTGCCAGTTATCGCTTCGTCAGCCGCTTCATCTGAGGAACTGGATCACGGGCAATCCTACGGACAGCCTGAGTTGGATGCTTGGACATACTCGTAGATTTTATTGACGTACAATACCAAGAAAAAACGGTCCAGGTCTTTTTAGAATATTCTACCGGTATCGATGGAAATTAGTGATGCTCTGTGTGCTAACTACTGACTGATACCACTTTTGAGTTGAGCTTTGTATGGAAGCAAAATATTCATACCACAATAAAATGCAAAGAGAAATACCAGGTGAACAGATTCAACGTGAAAAACACTTTAATAGCGTGCAATTAACTACATGATAACAATAACGACGATGGGAAGTTATTGGCTGGATTTCATCAGAAATCTTGAGCCACATCCCCCAGCACGGGCTCGAGTTGAGGTATATCTAAACAGTATGACTGAGCACTGACGTGGTGCGCGGCCTGTCCCGTCATTTAAATTCTTGTCAGGACGTTGAATCTAAACGAGGGAATTTGACTCCCCAATATTCATTAACGCGCAAGTCATAAGCCGTAGTACGCAGTTAGATAATTTAATTAAAGACTCTGTCCATTGGCACTGACAATAAAATCATACTGTAATTAGGTTTTGAATTAATAAGACATTTAATAAATTCTTCTAGAATGCAAGCAAAATTCTTGAGACTTGCAAAGCAAGCGTTGGCAAACCGACTACGAAGCTAACGGATTATGCTCTAACACTGTACAGTAAACACACCAATCTCATCTGGAAAAGTAATTATTTTTGAAGATTGTGGTCGGCAAACCAAACAGTTACGTATAATGCTTACAAAGTCTAAAGGACTTTAATTTTAGAAATTAACGCAAGCGAATTCGCTTCTTTTTAATGTCTATTGATAAATACATTCCAGTATGACGCTAATATCACAGTAGACGCCCCAGTCTTCCGAATGCAAGACAGTGACAGGAATAATGATGCATAGCTGGAGCTTTATTCGGGCCGCTAGCAGAGCTATTAGATGCTGATGCGTTCTGATGTCCAAGGCGTTTTGAACAAAAGAGAGGTCAGAAAGGTAACTACTGCAATATTTGTTACCCGGGCAATATTGTTCGATTTCAGTTATAGCAAGCAAAGGTAGAATGCAAAACATGGCAATTCTGTTAAAGAAGATCTGATAACGATGACAAATCGTACTTACAAGACTTACGGCTTTCGAGAACCGGTAAGGACTGAGTGCAGAAGTTACGGTACTCAACAGTACGCGGCGGAGGCTAATTTCATTAGCGTCGGTCGCCTGGGACTGTCCGACTCGTTTGAGCGTAATATACGTTGAAATTATTTACTTACGGGTAGGTTTTGTCTAAGTTAGCTCTATGTCCTTAGAACGAGGATGAATAATTTTTTCATTCCAGAGTAAAACGAAATTTATTCAGAGATTCAACAATGCTCGTCGATGAATTGAGCAACAAGGAATTCTTCATTATGGAAAAAGTAGCTGTTGTGCAATGAACTCTGGATTTATTATGTTTGGAGAAATTTGATGCTATGCTTACCAAAAATAAAGATCAATCCCTACTGGAACTTAGCAATAGGGATTCGGGGGCCAAACCCCGGCATTCCAGAAGTTTGGCTGCGAAAGCTGGCTTCCCGTCTCACGAAATCAAGTATTTTTAATACTGAAAAACTTGAGGATATAAAGCCTGGGCTGTATGTTTTTTCAGGAATCAACCTTACGTATCCTGATGTTAAACATGCATCCCGGAAGATAACGTAGTGCATCCCGAATTTTAAAAATATGCATTGCTAGATTTGAAACCATGGATACCGAAAATCGGCAAAATGCAATCGGAAGTTCGAGGAAGTATGTACGACCGGAAATCTCCATGTTTTCCAAAACTTTACGAATTACATCCAGAAATTTTCAAAACTCAGGTGGATATGTGAAAGTTCAATTCGAAAAAGATGCTCAGATGCTTACGTTACCGAAATTAACCTATCCCCAAAGTTCCACGACATTGGAAACTGAGACTCGCTGAGAAAAATAATAATTGTCAGACCTGCAGAACGGCGGGCCTCCTTGGTCTAAAAATTAAACAGCACTCTGATTACGGAGATAAGTTATGAAAGTACTTTGAATGCATATGCATAATATCCGATGTGGATTCTAATATCGCTTCGAAATTATTCAAAGACATCACTTCTCTTGCTTGTAAAGATCAAAACATTATTATTACGACATCGAATTACCGAAAGGTGCCATACAACGTCCCGTGGTTTGAGAACAACCTTCTTCAGAGAATTAATGTCTGTATTTGGGCGCGCTCTTACGATGGCTATCTGAGACGTGAAGCGGTCCGGTCAAATGCTAAGAAACTCAGGTAAGCTCATAACGTCGTCGTTACGGCACCGCACGCTCTCTCTGCCGGATTCACGACTGGAAGTTGCGGTGATGTCCCGCTAAGGGGTAACATCATACACTCGGACGAAACATTCATGTTCCACAGACTGGTCCGGGCCCGCACCGCGTGCCCCTCTCAGCTCTCAAGTTTCTCTGGATAGGCTCTTCTCATAACGGGCACGAGACGGGAATGATGCCTGTGTAATGTAAACAAGCGGTAAATTTCCGAGTATAAATTCAACGCGTGTCTCGCAAAACATCATGATGGAAGACTCAGAAATTTAATATGAATTCTGAAGAAGACCTACTAGAATAAAAAACAAATATTGCAATGAGCATTTTTAAGACCTTTGTACCAAGTAGACCAAGACTTGTCGCAAATGTATTTCTACACTTTCACCATGTACATGTATACTCGTTTCGTCACGTATATCTTGTTGGGAATGAAGGGAAACGCGCTCTGATGACGATTGATAGAAACTCACGTAAACGTAATTTTATGAGTTAAAAGTTTTACGCGCACGAATTCAGTAGAGCTACCCAGCAGTCGCTGACACGTACTCGTGTGAATGGAATATCCATGTTTCTGGGCTCGACGTCCGACCCCAACAATGTGTCCCTAGAAGACATTAACCGTTAATCCCTTTCCCGCCAGGTCCCTTCGCAAACACGTGCTATAATGAATGAAATGAGTTTTGTAATTATTCCAAACGTATGAGTACGCTCGGAAATGATCGATTTATATCGGGAGAGGTCAAGGAAGGGCGAGTAAACTCATTTCAAACAATAGTAATTATTCAAAATAAAAAATTTAGCGAGTCTGCTCGCCCAAAGTTGAGAATTACTAATTAGGTCGAAACTGGTTAACTCGTCTGCTGAACCGTTGAACAATTACACAAGCAGATCGTGCCCCCCAGCAGCAGCTTTCTGGAGGTCCCCCCCCTCCAGCGCGGGCCCGCCTGACTGCCGTGGTGCCCCTCACAAAGAGGCCATATCAGGAACACGATCTGCGACATCGCGTAGTGCTGAGCTACATCCCTCCTGACCAGCTGCGACTCGCTGCCTTCTTGTCACGGCATGCAAGCGTACAATGGTGGAATATTCGTGCATAACCTGCGTCACGAGTCCGACGTGATCTTCAGAAGATGGTAAATCTAACTTGAGACTATAAATCTACCCGAGCTGGCTGCTTTGCGAAGTTTAATTTTCCATCATTCTCTGCTATGTTTTATTTTAAGCTTTGACTTAAATACTCGTAGATCACGAGCGAAAGCCACGGCTGGTCTGAAAATACTAGTCGCCTACAACTGCACGCGCTCACAGCGTCGGTACACGAGGAGGAACTGGCAGGTCTGTCGCGATGGTCGGACGGATAGCGAGGTGGGGTGGGCGGCTGGTCAGCACTCAGCGGGCTGGTCAGCACTCAGCGGGCTGGTCAGCACTCAGCGGGCTGGTCAGCACCAAGCGGGCTGGTCAGCACTAAGCGGGCTGGTCAGCACTCAGCGGGCTGGTCAGCACTAAGTGGGCTGGTCAGCACTAAGTGGGCTGGTCAGCACTAAGTGGGCTGGTCAGCACTCAGCGGGCTGGTCAGCACTAAGCGGGCTGGTCAGCACTAAGTGGAGTGTGTCCAGCACAAATCGTTTCCACAGACAAGAGCTGCGTCTGTTTACTGTTGTTGTCATGCAGATGTTTATCGCGATGATGAACAGAAAAGACCATTAGTGTAGCAAATGGGGCTTGCAAAACGCAAAGTTAGTCCGCTTGAGGGTATGTTTATGCTCTCCTCGTACATGCAGGCGAATATAATTAATTCTAGTTTTCTCTACAAACTTGGGCACGGGTCGATTGAAGCAATGTTGTTGTACTTGTCTGTGCGTACCGCCGCCATTTTAGAATGAAGCAATACGAGATGAGATGTTTGTGATTGCAGTCACCGTACGGAATACATGGAGCAAATTCACACTTACACGAATTGCCTGCTAAGATGATTAGCGAATTAACTGATCACGCAAGAATTTACCGTCCATCAAATTCAGAAATCAACCATTTGAATTGGAGACCTTTGAATTGGATTGGAGCATTTGAATTGGAGAGCATTTGAATTGAATGAGCATTACTTTTTCATTGAATGAGAATTAAGCACTTCTTCATTAAATGAGTATTACTTCATTGAATGAGCATTTGAATTGAGAGCATTTGAATTGAATTGGAGAGCATTTGAATTAAATTGAGCATTTGAATTGAATTGGAGCATTTGAATTGGAGACAAGTGGGCTCAACTTCGCAGCCCAAAGCTCAACACGCGATTGCTCATGACGCCACAGGAGCAACATCCCAGGCATGTAAATAAAAGCAAAACTCAACTACACATCCTTCTCTGTTCACTTTTTTCTCATGGGTTAATGTGAGCATTGAAATTTTCAAATTGCAGTAAAGATAACTGGTTCATTTCCCATGCCTAATCTGTCACATCCTGTTGTATCCACACGCTACCTGAATTCATGTAATGCACATGATTAATTAAATAGCTTTATTTGTCGCCGGCTCAAAAAAAGACGTAAGGAAAAATTCAGTTGGCGCCACCAGCGCCCTCCACCTGGGCCGGCTCAGTGCTTCACTACATACATACGCAATGCAGACGACGCTTTTTTTTCGAAACTAGTCGCGCAAAACGTCATAGATGACGCGACGCATTATAATAACTCTTAAAATGAATTTTATTTCTCCCGCACTCCGAAAGGAAAATGGCCTTCCTCCCTGATAGTCTGACGGGCACTGAGTGTGACCTCAAACCTATAAAAAATTACACATTATCATCCTTTTTTGTTTTAGATTGGGTATGGCTCTGGTCTTACAGCGCTCACTTTCTGTAAAATTAATAATTAGTCTCGAATTAATTTACTTTGATTATCTTAATTGAGGATTAACGTGGTTATATTCGTTGATGACTCATGAATGGCACTGGCATATTATTTGAAATTCAATCACCATTCCCACTGAAGGAATATCGGTTGAAACCTCGCCTACTCCAGTGTTTAGCAGTAACTTGGATACAGATGAGGTTATGTCGAATTAAACTGGGCAATGCTTTCTGCATAGCATCAAAAAGAATATCCGATATGAATCAATTTCGAACAAGTCGCAAAAACATCCAAATAATTTAGTATTCTCATCGGAATCTGGCCGATTGTACATATAGGGATATCCTGTTCGATGTCCGGAGCGTGGCAACCCACATGTACTCAAATTACGCTGATTTGGCATGTTAGATGGCTGCGGCACGTTAGTGTATTGCATGACGCAGTCCTTGAAATATTTATTTCCCAGGCTACATTTTCAAGGATGAATTGGAAAACTTTTTCTAAAAATTGGTTGATTTTCCCAAGCTTTTGAGTTATTAAACGTTGCTCGTTTCAAGTCGAAGAAATTTTGAAAAGTGCAACAGATATCATTGCATATCTAGTAGAATTTAACGTTGAAATTCACAAATGCTATTTCTTGAATCAGTACATCTTTCGTATTGTTCTGTTGTTCACATAACTCAATATATACATCAGCATACATATCCATGTATACATACATTCTCCCCTAATGACTCATTTTATACGTAGATATATGTATTCTCCCCTCTCTGTTCAACAGACCTTACATTGCGGCATATTGAGGTAGGACTTGAACTTTTCCGCCTTTTTAACCTAAGTTCATTCACAAAAATGAATCTTTTAGAAGAACAAGTTGCTTGTGAGCGCAAAGAATTGAATCATAAGAGTAGTAAACTGCTCTTATGTCTCGCTAGAACTCCTTTTCAGGAGAGGAGATCATATAAAAAAGATCAAGTATCATGTAGCACGAGCAATTTGCCTTAGTGCCCTACATCGGAAACGTGGACGAGTAACAAGAACGTGCCGTTTGTGAGACAGAAGTAAAGAGGGAGAGTACTCTGTTCATTAACTTAGCGTACAGTAATTTTAATATATGTAATCCCTAGAACACTCTCGTTCTGAGGGAATATTTTGATTATTGCATTAACATGTTTGTACCTTGGTTACGCAAAGTGATAGTAATTGTGAGAAAAAGCTGGTCAATCTTTGCAAGGACAGAGTGGCCCAGAAATAACTGGACCTTTTAATTAGGACACCGTATCCTAATCAGGATACCATATAATTTGGTATCCTATTTACTCATCAACGCAAGGGTCAGACGTCTGGGCCACCTTGGGCAGTGAACGCTTATTTTAGAGATGCAAGATACTGATAGCTGTGCCTCGTAACTGATACGCGCGAGTAACTGTATCAGTTACTCACACAGTAACGTAACTGTACGAGTGCAATTGATGCGAGTTGTTTTTCCACTGAGGCTGACAAAGAGATTCTAAGATGACTTTCTTGATAGCTCTCGCAGTGAGCTAAATACTTCTCCCCACTAACGATCGCCCCAAATGCCTTCGTATAAAAAATGACCATTGAATACATTAAAAATGAGCCGTAATGTGCAGGTTCATAAGTCTTCAATTTCAAGCGTTTGAGTGTTAGAAAAGCGACAGATGTTCCGAGCAAAAACTCAGCCAGAGTGGGCCGGTGCCTGAGAAGCACCGAGTGCTTTTAGTATTTGATGCAGCTTGTGCATTGAGCTCACCCTCAATTTTAGCTTGCGTCATTGTAGACAGTTGATTTTCATCCGGGAAATTTGACGAAGCGGTTGAAAAAAGAAAATGAAAATATCGTCGACTTAATCGTGCCTCAAATTGAGATGATGATACTGTCTTCAACTTCCACTCACTGTCAATTTCTTTCTGTTAATTTCAATGCCATATCAATTTCTCTCATTTATTTTCTTGGAAAAAAGTTAAATCGTAGAGAATTCATTTTGCAGAATCGTGATCACCCATGAAAATTACGTTTGCGTACTTAACATTTTCAAATACCGTACGAAAATATCTACATCCATTTCGATCGATAAGACCTATTTAACATAGATGTACAATTTAGTAACACAAATTCTCCAGCACTGGCTTACTAAACACATGCAACCTATTAGCATTCACACTTTCCATTCCTATTCCCTGAGATGGAGAAGAATAATGCAGGCACCCCTCGTTATCCTAAAACTGTAGAATTTGGCTGCAGCTCTACCGCCGCTACTGTTGTGTGCGGCAACTTCCACACTCCGTGCTTTTCTTGCCGTCCTTTCGTTGCGTATTTTTGCGAGGTGTTTAACTTGGAGGTAGCGGCGCCAGTCATCATGCGAGCGAAGAAAGAGAAAAGCGACGTAACAGAAGTCGAGCCGTGCGCGGCGGCCGTATGGCGCTGCCCAATTGCTCTCTGAAAATCTTCCTTTTTTATAGCCTGATTCCCTTCATGGTAGGACATGCGTGTCTTCACATTCAAGCGCAAGTGAATACGAACGCTTTTAGAATATATTTGACACCTCGTTTTAGCGAGTCAAAAGCGCTAAACAATCTTTGATCTCTTCAAAAGGATCAAAAATATCATTCCTCGATGTATTTGTATTCTAATGACGTTCTTGTGCAGCATTCAAAAACCACACTATATTTCTTAATTCATGAAAAAAGTTCACTTATGCCTTTAACTCAAGAGCACACATTCCAAATACCAAGAACTAAAACTGTTGAACGTAAAAAAAATCTTATACAAAATATGTACTCCTTTTATCGACGACTTCCTGGTATAATGCCAACAATTTTTACGTAGTAAATAAACTTTACCGTGGGATAAAACTCAACTGAAATAGGCGAAAATTTTGTGTCAGAGCCACGAGTGGTTTTTTCTTTGCTTTGTGGGGCTGAGCACCTATACAAGAGCGTGTGGTTGTTTCCTTCCATCCTTAAACTGAACACAGCAATGTAACAGCAGCCAAAACAGCGCAGCAATACAAGTTCACTGAGGACAACCAATAGACTTAGTACCTTTTTAAATAATTTATGAAGTTATTATCCATATTGCACACGCTTCCCTATTGTGCGACACTTTGTTTTTAAATTTTGAGCTATGGCAACTGCAAAATGAAACATGCGAATTCAAAGACATCCGCGAGGTAGCCCCGATCTGGAATGACTACATACGGATTATCCATTTTCAAGATGGATAATGATGAATATCGTCTATCCACAGCACCATTAAAACGGCACCATGCTCTACATTACGAAGAATATCTATGAATGTTTTCCATCCAAGAAGTACTCCTTGTATACAAGTTCTTGATTGACATCTACGACCAGCTGTTATCCTGTGAGAAAATAAACGATAATTTCTCTCGAGGTTTCTTAGTTGTCTTATTTTTCATAGATTCTGATGAATCCGTCTAGAAGGATTCTTACGCCCTCGGCATTGTGGCAAGTTCCATAGACTAAACAGCAATGGACCCCCTCATATAACTTTTAGAATACCCACATCTAAGGCTAGTATCATAATTCGGAAAGTAGTCAAAGAAGGGAGAACTAAGCAGTCACCAGTCCATACAATTGGAGTCAACACACCGGACTAGACAAATGATGACTGCGCTCCACTCACTAACCAGGCTCCCGTAATTGCAAGCACCCACACTTCCAACGCGATGTTAAGCCGAAAAGTTACCACTTCTAAACTCCATCACAAAATATTTTCACAATTTTCTACTTCAAGAATAAAATGCCATATTTCATTTTACTTTTTTTCTGGCTGTCTTCCACTATTCAACATTGAATTAGGTACAAACGGCCTTCAAAAGCAGTCAAGCAGGCTGCGACCCCGCTTCTCAGGGAAATTTCAACGCGCCTCAGAGAGTGATCCTGTGTTTCCAGACGTTCAAGATTTCTTGTGAAGCGGTGTGTATTGTGGGAGGACTTGCTTTGCGATAAAGTGTCAATAGAAGAGGATAATTAACGGCTTCTTTTACCTTAATGTGAACAACGGGAAACAATCGCTTCCATTTACACGCTTCTAAATTTTCCCACTCATTGATTGTAATTTTAGCGGAATGATTTTCTGCATGCATTGCACTTGACATGCAAAGCTCAATTGAATGCAAGGCACGCAGTGACGCCGCATATTGCACTGTAGTTAGATTTGTCTCGTTCATTCGCATGCAGTTAATGCTAAAAAAACGTTAACTTAACTAACAAAAAACGATAATACTTGATTTTAGCACAGATCACACTTTATTGCACACTGAAGCAAGAGCAGTACTTTCACACTTCCCATGGCGTGCCGCGCATTACCTGTATTTCGTGATGCTGTTTACTGCGTGCATTTCGTGGTGATATATACTGACTGCATTTTGTGATACTATTCACCGTACTTCGTGATGCTACTTACTGTGTGCATTTTGTAGTGCAAGTTACTGCGTACATTTCGTGATGAAACGTAATGCGTGCATTTCGTGATGAAACGTAATGCGTGCATTTCGTGATGAAATGTAATGCGTGCATTTCGTGATGAAACGTACTGCGTGCATTTCGTGATGAAACGTACGGCATGCATTTCGTGATGGAACGTACTGCGTGCATTTCGTGATGAGACGTACTGCGTGCATTTCGTGATGAGACGTACTGCGTGGATTTCGTGATGAGACGTACGGTGTGCATTTTGCCGGCATCAATGCACGAGCAAGTTTTCTTTTTCATGTGTTTTATCAAGTAATTATGGATGATGGTTTCAATTTCCGTTTAATATAAATTTTCTGGAGGAAACTTACAAAGTCAGTGTACGATAATACATTTGCAAATGTGCTTCAAATAATTTTTGAAACCTATATTTATACAGGCACTTCTATTAAAAATTTCAGAAGTTTGTCTCTCACCCGTAGTTTCATTGAATTATTCTTTGACTTCTGCTATGGGCAAGGTGTTGCAAAAAAAAGTTCAGAAACAGCCCAAAAAAACGACCATGATAGCAAAGCTTTATAGCAGACACTCGAAAATTATTCACTCGCATCAGCATAACGAAAAAAAGGACCCCAATTGCTCTCGTAAATTTGCGCCACAATCGCACTGTGCAGACGATGTGACGGGACCGAAATCCGCGGCAGAGCAAAGCTGCAAAACCGACAATAGTCTGTCGTCAAAAGTCCCAGAAATAAAAAATTCGCGGAGCAAAATCCCTTTTTCATCACAAAACGTGAGAGGGAGCCCTACTCTGGTGCACTGTAAGACTATTTTAAAATAAAAATTTGAGCGGCTCATGAATAAATGAATACTGTTAAACAGTAGGGACTTACTCTGAATATGTAGTATACAGTACCTTCATAATAAAATTAAAGCATATCAAATAATTACGAGAATCTCTAGCTAATTCTTATTTTAACGCAGATTATGTCTGGATCACACTCGGCCCCTCGGTGCTCTCCACAGCCGTACGGGGCTCCGGTGAAGGTCAGATCGGAGGATTAGGTAGAGCTTGAATACCACCATAACGGAGGGGCGCCGCAGCCGTCACAAGGGAGTAACATCACGAGTTTACTGCAGCGTACGCGACTTGATAAGCCGCGTAACTGGGCCTCTCCTAGTGTGGTCCATGACGGGGACGTGTGAGGCTCTCAGCTGCACTGGCACGAGGCTTTCTTTTGTGTCTCCCGGAAATTCTATGCAAAAAAAACGTCCGATATGGGATCAGAAATCGAGTTGCAAGTGATGATGAAGAAATTGAGTAACGAAGTCATCGAAACTGGTTGTAATGAACTACTTCACAACTTGTGCTAAAAAATTGCATGTACTCGAGAATGCATACTAAAAGTATTTATATGCTGAATTAAGGTTATCTAATTTTCAAACTATTTCATGGTGATCATTAGGCCACTCTAGAGCTATCAGTTATAAAAAATTGTGTAGAAATTTTTCGATTTGCCGAGATATTTTTAGATAAACAAATCAAGCCCTATGATTTACATGGTTCAGACTTTCCTATTTACTTTAGTATTTTATTTCAATCAAAGAGCCAATATTCAATCGAAAAGCATATGATGTTTGAATTTTTTGATATCTGAATTTTCTATCTGAGTTTTTTAAGAATTTCAAACTTAGCTAGAGCGCAGAAGAGCCAGGAATCTCTGCACCAACCTACACCCTATTTGAATATTTCATTATCGCGCAAGTTAAAACACTCAAAAAGAGTTCTGGAGGTGATCTCGTGAACTCCATTGGAGTAAAAAGAATCCTCGCAATAAGGTTCAGCTTCAGTGCCGAGCAGTTGAACTCAAACTGAGTTCGACCGATTTGTGAGCTCGCTTTGTTTACCAAGTGAGGAATTTCTTCAGGTTCTTTGTGATGTTGGCTTAATATACAAGTAAAATATGCAGACAGATCAAGCATGGAAACCATTCTATTATAGGGAACGGGATATTTGATAGGAGTTTATGCGCACTATGTGTACTCTCACAGCAGGAACAGGTAAAACAAATCTAAAAGGCAGCGCGTCAAACAGCAATAAATGCTGGTCACCGCAGTTTGCATCGAGATTATGGTCATAAATTTTGTGTCGTTAATTAATCAGGACTTACGGAGTGTCGAGGGACAGTTCCTCTGAGATCTTTTTATGAAGTCGTCACCGACCACTGACTCGGCGCTGCCTGGTTAGGCCAACAGAAATTTTCCTAGATGTTGATTGGCAGCTAAGATCTACACAAAATATAAGAGGCGATGAACAGGAAATATTCATTTGACCTACTACCATCAATACAGTTTGTATAGAGGTTAAATTTTAATTAGTCGCTCGATCAAAGTCAGATTTCGTACCGAGCTGCGACTTCGATTAATCATTTTTGATTGAAACATTCCGTAGGTTCAAGCCCTGGCTTAGTTGTAGTAGCAGCAGCAATAGTAAGGATAGCAGTACTTCATTAACTCAGAATACCTCGCACCGAAAGGGAAGGAGCCCTTTAGTATGAACTTAGGAGATCGGAGAATCTGTGTACAAGGCGTGTTCCCAGATACGCTCCCTTCCGCATAGAAATAGCAAGTTAAGAAGAAAGAGGAAGAAAGGATAAACCATCATCAGCTAAGAAGGGATAAAAGGAAAGGGGCAAAGTGAGCACGAAAGATAGAAGTCCGAAGGCTTAGCTGAAGCTGAGGTACTCTAGCAATGTCCCCTTGGGGATGCTAGTCCGCAAAGCAAAAGATAGACATACCTAACAAACATAACCCTAATGCCAATGGACTATCCTGAGCCACCCCGAAAGGAAGCTTGGCCTCAAGTGACCTTCACATAACAGGAATCATACAAAATTTCCACGATCATGGAGGCCTCTCAAAAATGCTCCACAGTACAAAATGTATTTTCTTCTGACTGACGTCGTGTTGCTCTTCTGACGCAAGGTGTCAACATTCCTGTCTTCATTCCTCAAGGCAAAATCCCACGAGAGCTCTGTCTCCTACGCGTGCATTACGAGCTCTTCAAAATAACACAAGTGCCCGAGCACGCAATGTCGCCCAACGTCTCCAAATTTCAGCAGCATTTACAGATCAAGTTTAACACTTTGCCTCTGGAGCGGGTCATATATGGTACACGCGATCATTTGCCCTAACTGATGTAACCAAAGCACTATGATGTATAAGTACAAATTTTCGAGTTCTCGTCAAATTTGTGTTCAGCGATCGAATAAGCTAGTTCTGATTAGAAAGAAAATTAATAGAGGAACCAAATTTGTGAAACCAAAATCCTTCATTTTTAAACTCACAGTAGAGATATTTGTCGGCATGTAATTTTACTTGTGTAGAGTATGGTAGTCAAAGTGTTAAATTCAAAAGCGGTGTATTACCTCATAAGGCCACATTAGCGCTACGCTTCAGCAACATAAAATGATCCAAAACGAAGTATGGACCGTATAAATCGTAAGGAGGAAAGTACGAAAGCAACGAGGTCAAGTATCGTACAGAAAGTTTAAGCAAGGTCCTGATTTGTCCTTCTTCACGCTCGTACATGTCCATACTCTATGATGTGAAAACTAGCTATTACACAAAAAATATTAAATATATTAAAAAATACATTCGTACTTATTCACGGCAAAGAAATTCCCTTTTGGGCACTTAACAGTACTGCATCGGAGAGAAGAGAAGCAGCCTTCACTGTTTGACTACCAAATGAGCTTAGGAATATAAAAATAATGGATTGCTGTAAGGCAGAAGTACCAAAATTTATGCGTAAGGCTTGAAAATAATTTATTCACTGGATTTTGCAAATTAACGCGGGACACGTTCCCTCTCGGTAGTTTAGAACAGGGAAGCGCTTAGACTTGCATGGAAACAAAAAATATAAACGATAATACTGGGAATATATCACAATTTTATCACGACTGTGAAGCCTTTCTTTAGCATGTTGACCTCTCGCGAGTGCAAAAGAGCAAACCAATGCACTGCATAACAGTAAATAGATGTATTGCAACAAGGGGCACATGTGGCCCAGGGATAGTCAAGGGGTTAACTTTTGAAACTGTCCCCGTTGTGCAACCAATTGGTAATGTCCAAATCGTGACAATCGCCTTGCAACTGCCTCCCATCATTAGCTGTCGAGTGACCGCAGTCACTCGAGCCAAGCCGCCAAGGATTCCGTTGAACCTGTAAGTCTCTAAATAAATTCAGGTCCCGCCACGAACTCGTCACCGAAAACGCATAAATCAACAACGAACCTGGAAAGTTGACAGGAAATTCTGTGCCGGTAACGATGTCTTTAAAAAGCGTTCTCTACCCGCTGCAGGAAACTCGTCGTGTAAACTATGCGTGAAAAATGATCCATCGCCGGCAGTTCATCAGCCGGTCACGCGGTGCTGGCGAAGTGCGGACGCCTCACCTGAGTTGGAAAGTCGGAAGACGCGCGAGCTGCTCACAGTCTGTTAACTTTTTCTGGCTAAAACGATTGCCATTTTTTGGGTGACGAGCAACTTGACGGCACTCAAATTTATCGAGCTTAGCAGGTCTTTAAGTGCCACACAATTGGGGTTCATAGCTCATGAACGGCAAGGTATCCGAGTTATTAAGGCCTGGACTAATAAATTCAATTGAAATTGATTGTGAACAGGACCGTAACCACAGAATTAAAAGCCTCCACAATCAGTATTAGTGTTCTTATTACGGCTAATAAGTTCCTGCCAAGCCTGAACAAAGGATCCCGCGGTCATGTCGAACGATGCATCTTCCATCGTTTTTTTCTTACGTCGCCTTACTCCGAGATCGTTGGTCCCAATGAATAATGTGACACTCAAATTACTAAGTTTTCAGAAGCTTGTCTTAATTATGCCCGTATTTTGCTTTCCACTTATTTTGCCAACAATAAACCGGTTGAAAAAAGAACGAGACTTTATCCCAGCAGAGTTGGTGTACAATACGAGTAGATTGTCTTTTAAATCCCTTATAATTTATGGCAGGACACCTGAGTATTGTGGGGAAAAGGGGGTCTTAGTTCCTTTTCTCAAAGGCCGAACTTTGTGACGTTTTGAAAATGGACCCTTCTAGGCTCTGCTTTGTCACCTGGGTCCTCCTCACTTAAAGCAGATAGGAGTAGGGAAATTTGATCGACCAAATCCAGCTATCAATGATCACTAGCTGCCCCGATAGCTGGCGGTGCTGCCCCACGATCTGCGTAATCGACAGTGAATGAGTGAATGCAACAACCACGGCGGCTACATATGTTGACAGTGACCGTTGTTTATTTCAACTGCTGTAAGTATGTATAATTGTACATGCGCAGTTTGTCATCGAGCAGCAAAGACGGTCCTGCGATGTCTACTACCGTTTCGCGTTTTGAACAATCCCTCAACGTCCTAAAACATCTCACAACTCCTCACACCGTCCCACAACTCCCCACACCGTCCCACAACTCCCCACACTGTCCCACAACTCCCCACACCGTCCCACAACTCCCCACACCATCCCACAACTCCCCACAGCGTCCCACAACTCCCCACAGCGTCCCACCACGTCCACACGAGCTCATAAAACAACTCTCCAAGTTCTCAACGTCGTTCAGGTTTGCTGGAGAGAAGCGCGGTAGGAACCCAATGTACTCTGCGAAATAAGAAATATTCAATTATAACTACACAGCGTTCAGTTCGATCTTCATGTCAATGGGCTGTTGAATATTTAACATAAAATCCATATCTCGTCGTAAGTCGTAAATTTCATTTTGAGTACGCTATATTAGGTAGCGCGGCATATTCAGTTTGTATGATAAATTGCTTCACAATGCGGTCTGGCTTCTATACATAGCAAGTGTCTTAGCTGAAGATAAGTTTGATTATTTCTATGCTTCAAAATAATGCAGAGTCGACCCTAGATTCGGGCTTCAGTCAAGATTCGGGCAGTAGAAGTAGTCGTGGTGGTGTACACTGTAGAAACACTAAGAATCATTTTAGAAGTATTTATTTACCACACGTAATTTACATCAGATACAGGTTTACAATCAAAAGAGGAATGACGAAGAACAGGGATCGGGATGTATACAACATGGGGGCCCGAATAAGCTACGAGGCTTCTAGGACAACATACATAGAAATGAAGGCATTCAATTTACAACACATCAGTGATTAAAAACAAAAATGGCTTAAGGTTACACTCAGGTATGTAAGTTACATGAACTGAATGAG
>VOMN01120660.1:6813-22223 GCA_014899125.1 Orchestia grillus
TTCTCGCACTTGGCTCTCTACTCTAAGTTCTCGCACTTGGCTCTCTACTCTAAGTTCTCGCACTTGACTCTCTACTCTAAGTTCTCGCACTTGACTCTCTACTCTAAGTTCTCGCACTTTGTTGTCTACTTTTACTACAGCTTGAATGCGCACAAGTGAGTTAGACCGATGCACGTGCTTGTCAGCATGACTGAAAAGACCTAAGAAATTAGACTAAATAATACTGAATAACACTGAAAAAGAAATAAGTCTGAACAAGACTGAAAATAACACAAATTACTGGGCGTATAGTAATTTTAAATCCCTCCTGCGTTGTTTAACATTTTAAAGATTTAATCTTCAACGGATTTGGACCGGACGGGCAGCTTTCTTCGTAGTTCGATGATGGATTCCTCTCAAAAGTTAAATGCGTCGAAAAGTTTGTGGATCGAACATGAAATGTTCAACGCGAAAATTCCAATCAGAAATGAGAGCAAAAAGTTTTTTGGTTGATTCTTAAAGCTTCGCGCACCGTTAAATACATACGAAGCTCGAGCTGAAAAAG
The DNA here is from genome assembly GCA_014899125.1 of Orchestia grillus. Classification (NCBI taxonomy): domain Eukaryota; kingdom Metazoa; phylum Arthropoda; class Malacostraca; order Amphipoda; family Talitridae; genus Orchestia; species Orchestia grillus. The sequence goes on from VOMN01120660.1 coordinate 7,358, forward strand.
TCCAGCGCATCAAGCGTTCAAAACTAATTCCCTCGTATTAAAGGCAGCGCCAAACCACGACAGCAAAATGACTGGCTTCAGGGCGGATATCCTGATGAGCAGAAGCTATCCTGACAACAATTCGAGTAACAAGCCCCAGGAATGGCATCAATAATTGCGACAAGATGTTTCTCAAACCGCTTTTATAACTGAAATAAAAAACATTCAACGCTTCTTTTACAAAAAAATGATTGTCGATAGCGGTAGAGAAACTTACCGGTGAATTGATAAAGTCGGCTAAAATAAGATAAAAACTGCCTGCAGAGTGTTTTCTAAAATTTTCACGCAGCCTATCTTCAAGAACTGATATTACTAGCGGGTGTTCGTAAGCCAAAAGGGCCAAAACTCAACGCATTGCTCGTAGCCGCGCCTAATTAGGCGTGCACAGGCCAACATTCCAACGCTGTCAAATGCTGTTGTGTACATGGTGCTGTCAAATGCTGTTGTGTACAGGGTGCTGTCAAATGCTGTTGTGTACAGGGTGCTGTCAAATGCTGTCATGTACAGGGTGCTGTCAAATGCTGTTGTGTGAAAACGTACTGCCAAATTTAGGAAACACTCATTAGATACATTGTTAATAAGCATCACGCATGAATTTCTAACGTTTGAAGCCGATATATATATTAATCATTTCTACTCGCATAGAAAAATCTTGTACCTGAGGTTTTCTAGGGAAACTAAAAATATCTGCTGAAAAATTCTACCAAAATGAAATTTCAAAATATTAACGTAAGTGCGTCCACTCAACCCATGCTGATTATCATGTATTTAGGTTTGATTGGTTGTTCACAGACATATTGTTTGCTATAGATGTTAATAAACATTACGTGTATGAAACAATCCTAGGAATATTTTCCAACGACGTGAAGGTGAGCGCAGCCCGCACGTCCACAGGTAGCAGGTGACCCATCTCACCGGATAATGATGGAAAATCATAGGACTAGACGTAGTTGATGTTGAAAAGCTACGTCATTTACAAAAAAAATTATATTTAAATTAGACAAATCAGAAGGTAATATCAATTTAACTTGACATATGCACATGGTTACACGTACAGCAACAGGCTGCAATCTCGAAATGCTACCACATTTCAGAAAAAAATAAATCCGGAATAAAGCATCTAAAGAAACTACAGATCCTGCATCGACATTACCATATTTTGGAGGCACGAGCATTTGCTCGGCCTCTGCTGAGTCGAGGTGGCTGCTGCAGGAAATAATTTCAAAAAACTTTTCCCTCAGAGCTTTATATCAAGAATCGTTATTTGCTCTGAACAAATGAAAAGTTCTGCTTCAAACTTAATCACAAAACTTGCGACCTCGACTTCAACTCCTGCAAAATTAGCTATGAACTCATTTATTTAAATTCAATCGTCGATAAATAATTCAGCAATTGTGGAACTGATTTCCAGCATCTATTGAGAAATAAAATTGAATTCCTTAACCTGCGTGGCATTGTAAGCTGACAGGGTTTTAAGTTGTCTGCAGCAATAATAAAAATGAATAAAAATTTGAAATCTTCGCAATCCTTTAAAGATTTATAACGCGAGCTAAGGATTTTTCGGTAGACTTTCCTCGTTGAATTAGAATTGCTAAGGTTATTTTTGTGTCAGTGAAAACAAACAGAAACCATTTTAACGTCGGAAACCATCAAACCAAAGCTTAGAACCTTGCGCATGCTATTAAGGCAATGGTGTCGATTTAAATCTAGCGTCCACTGAATAACCTCGTGCCGTCGTGACACTACGTTTTGATGATCATATTCATTCCGGAATAATCTTTATTTAATTTTGCTCAGGTCAGTGACCCAGCTCCCACTGCCGGCATCCGGCGCTTGTTCTCCTCCATGTTTTCACTTCCCGTTAGGATTCTGTCATGTAAAAGATCATTTCAAAGATCAAGTAGAGAGTATTTTATTTCTATCTGTGTTCGATTCTTTGAAAACTAATGAATATCGTAAATTTACAATTTACAAATTGAATTCTAATTTAATATTTTATTTAAAGCATCAATGGATTTGTTTCTATTTGTTTTTATATTGCGTGATTCTTTTTGGAAGTGATTGAAAATAGTTTTCTACAATTCTATTCACTTCAATGCTTGAATTAAATGCAAGCTTCATGTAAATAACGTCACTGAATATTGTATTCTGCAATTTTATTCATATGATTTATCAATTAGAATTGATATTATTGCTATTGATATTATTACTACTGTTATAATGAATTAACAGTTTTAATATAAGCAACAACGCAATAAAATTCCATGTATATCGGTTGATTAATTCTTTCATTCCTATATATTCTTCTCTCGTTTCTCAACATGAACTACACTTCACAGGATGATTAAAAAATGTAATCCGCATCACGATGAGATTATCTTCTGCTTCCCTATAATGACTTCATCTCGGGAAAATTTCGTGACGAGCGCTCAAAAGTACGCTGGTCATGCCTCAAACGGACGCTGGTGATACCTAAAAAGTACGCTAGTCATGCCTCAAACGGACGCTGGTGATACCTAAAAAGTACGCTAGTCATGCCTCAAACGGACGCTGGTGATACCTAAAAAGTACGCTAGTCATGCCTCAAACGGACGCTGGTGATACCTAAAAAGTACGCTAGTCATGCCTCAAACGGACGCTGGTGATACCTAAAAAGTACGCTGGTCATGCCTCAAACGGACGCTGGCCAGGCCGCAAAGGTACGCTGGTCATGCCTCAAAGGTACGCTGGCCAGGCCTCAAAGGTACGCTGGCCAGGCCTCAAAGGTACGCTGGTCAGGCCTCAAAGGTATGCTGGTCAGGAGTTAAAAGTACGCTGGCCAGGCATCAAAGGTAGGCTGGTCAGGCCTCAAAGGTACGCTGGTCAGGCTTCAAAGGTACGTTGGTCAGGCCTCAAAGGTACGCTAGTCAGGCCTCAAAGGTACGCTGGCCAGGCCTCAGAGGTACATTTTCTTGCCTCAAAAGAACTCCATCAGAACATGATTGTCCCTCGAGCAAATCTCCCTAGACACCTAAAAAATGCAACCGTCTTCATAATTGGCCGTGCATCTCAAACGAAGGGTAATGAAGACGCAAGACCCCACGTGATCAGCAGGTCTGAAGTGCGTATGTGGGGAGCTCCAGGAGATGCAGGGCTGCCAACTCCATCTTTTTGTGTGCAGCACCAAAACTTGTGCTCAGAAGGACATCGACAGGATTCATTTCCGTAGAATAAAAGAATGAATAATCAGTGTAACTCAACTGGGACCAAACCATACATCTCTTGCGAGTTTCGGAAAGGCATCGTTAAAATCAGCAACCGTTTATTTTGAATAAAAAGAGCTGAACACTTTTAACGAATAATGAGAATTTCATCGGTGAAGCTGATAAAATAAATTATCGCTTCTTGTATCGGTTTTTTGCCCCTGCTAACGTTTTTCATCTGCACGTGGATAATGTAGGAAATCATTAAACTTTCTTCTAAAAAACATTGTTTCGTGTTTCCGCTCAAAAAATTATATTTAATTAGATGGAAACCATAAATATGCTGCATATAAAACTAACTACACATTAAATTAAATGAATTAAACATTAAAGGAAAATAAATTCTTAGAAATGCACTTCGACGACCTCAATTTTACACGCTAGAACTTTTTGGCTAGCAACTGCGACTGAGATGGAAAAAGTTTGGGTCGAAAATTATTGTTCAAATTTTTTGAAACTCGTGTCCGTAAAAATACTCCCTGACAGATCGTGTCCGAGGTAAGAATCATGGAACAAATTTCAAAGTTATGTTGGGAATAATTGGATTACAATACGCTACATTTTTTAAAATAAAACTTTAACTTTCGCACATCAGTTCGTTGTACAATGTATGCGTTGATTAAAAGAAATCTCATGAATCATTCGAAATTTTTGTCTCATTCTCAAGCATGCCGTCTTTTACGCAGCCCCGTCAATTAATTTGCGAGTATAATTTTTTTGTTAAAAATACTTATTTACGCTAAATTATAGATCATTATACATGCTCCGGAAATAAACTTAGATTAGGCGCTATTCTTTCATAGCGAGTGATACGCGTATTTATTGTAGATATTTCTCTTGAAATAGTTCATTGAAATTTCCGCAGGAAATACCACTTGTTCGACATGTGGCTAAATTACTGGTGTAACAAATCGACTGAATATTGTAATACGGACACGGATTTTATAATTTTTTCAAGAAACAAGAAATTTATCCAATTGAGCGTAACTGCTTTCGTCTTCTAGGCCTGTTATGATTATTAATTTGTACTTGGAATTTTCGAAGTAAGGCTATTGGCATCAATGATAAATGCTGGTGAACTTTATCCTAAAATGCATTCACAAAAATCGCTATTAGAGAGAAATATTTTGAAGATTTTCCTCTTTTAGAACAGCAAGAAAGTTCTAGAATTAGAGTTAAAATTGTGCATAGTTTACTATTAAATTAAAATTAATATTAAAAGTAGTAAAAAATTACACAGATGATGCTATGTTCACGAATAATCTCTTGTACCGTAAAATCATACTATAACTATAGACCATTACAAACAGGAATTTATGAGTCGACATTCTGCAACAAGTGCCATAATTACTTAGAAAAACCTTCAAATGTCCTCGCTTTATTTTTGCACAAAATTTTCACACGTAAAAAATAAGGCCAGACTTCCAGGGACAACGAAGGAAAATCCCTTAAGAATAGGTCAGGAGTTCATTCCTTGTAACCGCATCGAAAAATCCTACTCGTACGTAAAATTGTTAACGCATGCTGCAGGTGATATTTTTTAGCAGGTTACAGCACGTTGCAGCTGCTACCTACACCAGCGTCCTCTCAGCACCGCTCAGCTCAGGGCCGTGCGGTCGTGAGCCAAGAAATAGAAGAAAAAAATGTGGTGAAAACCGCGAGGGCTGAACAAAATTCGTTTTCAAACATTTTTGAATTCACCGAAACGCACTCACTTTTTCTCCATCCACCCTGTGTGCCGTACAAAAACGTTTCATTTACTGGTCCACCAAACGCAGACGCATCACTGACAGCAGCAAATGCTTCCCATAAACGTATGACTTGAGCTGAAACCGTGTCGTCTGGGGTGAACAGCGCCTGTTGCGCGTACACAAGTAGTGCATGGTACACGAGCTGTTACATGGTACACCACCTAGTGTATAGTACACAGCTTAGTGCATGGTACACAGCCTAGTGCATGGTACACAGCCTAGTGTATGGTACACCAGCTGGTGCCTGATACACCAGAAGGTACATAATACTCAAGGTTGTCGCATTAGGATGAGAATCAAATCAGCCATACGAGAGGTCAGAAAAATGTTTAATTTCACAAATTTATTTCGAAAAATTCTAGAGGCCAAATTTCTCTTAACTAATAACAACATTCCCAATAAAGAAAGTAAAAAGATTGTTTTAAATTTTACTTCATCATCGCGGCGAAACCAAACTTTGTTGTCAAAATGATGTTTTAAAAAAAAGTTGGATTCAGTTGAGGGAGACATCGGAGCGGGGCTAGTGCATCACATTCAATTTCATGGGAATTCCCTCGCTTCAGCTTCAGGATTCCATTTTTATCTTTCGTGTAGCTGCGCGTCAGGAAAACCGCAGTTGCAGCGTAGCTCATCTGCACATTTGAGCCAAAACTTCAGCTTTTGCTTCAACAAGATATTGTGGAATCTAAACACTGAATGAACGAGTCAGAAGCAGCGAGGGTCTCCGGCTAACGGTCAGCGCAGAAATACCAAAACTTTCACTTTTAAGGAATCAAAAACTGGCGAACTCAAAACCAGTGCTTTTCAAGGTTTGGAGATTTTTTGTACGTAAGTGCCCACACGCAGGTGGAAGCAGTCTCAATGAACAAATAGAAACCCATCAAGTTTTTCCTGCCCAAGGAAATCTCCGAAAAGAGTCAAAATCGAAAGCAAAAAAAACACTTTTTCATGAGCCTTTGAAAATATGTAGGTGAAGCAATACATAACTGAGAGAAATTGTTCTGAAAACACGATATCAATTACTAAATAAATATGAAGAAATAGTGGAACAACCATGCTCGCGTGATAAACTTCTTTGACAACCAATCATCTTGAAACAGTACGTACCAACATACAGGCCACTCACACACGCAGGACCACTCCCTACTTAGCTCTCTATGTTCCCGTACAATCGAGCCTCATAAAATTTTACTTTTGTTGACAAGAGCTTTTACGTTCTCCTTAGCTATGAGCCTCTTACACTTACGTTTCCCATCTCTGGTACGTCATTAAAGGAGCACAAATAGTTCTCATTAAATCCTGATCAGCTCTTCAGCCTTCCTTAGTTTGGGCGAGCGAGGCATGAATGCCAAGTAGAAGTGAAATGATATCGAATTTTTAATACTTTAATAAACCTTGAATCGAGAGTTCACGCCTTAGCAAAATCTGTTCAACTAATGCGCTCATATATGCGAATAAAGCGCTAGCTATGATCTATTGGGGGAGATTCGAGCGAGAAAAATCTCATTATCGCTCGAGGTAGCGATGCAACTCGAGCCATGGGATAATGATGAGCTAATTCGAGCCAATTGTTCCTAGGAACTTGACGGCAAAAACGATGAGTGGAAGGTCTCAGAAAAATCCATCAGACCAAGAGTTGCGGAAATTGTCAACCTCTCTTACGGAAAGTTCAAGTAAGAAAAAACAGAAACGAACTTTTGTTTGTATTAGAAAGAAGTACCAAGGGAAAAATATCGCTAAACTCCACGGTCCTTCATAGATCTTCTTTCGAGAGAGCAGTACGAAAAAACGGCACGGCCGATGTTGTCCTCACTTTCAACTACACGGGAAACGAATGACAGCTGAAATTTTTTGCCTTTGGAAATTCGAGAACATATTGAGCGGGAGAAGCGTCCGCTGACGAGGATCCGGGTACTTTTTTGACAAAGCAAAGGCTTTCTCAGCGGGATGGTCCAGCGAGTGCGCAATGTTTATGATTGTAAGGCATTTGAAAACATACAAATATCATGCAATGTCGGGCTCAGGCTTAGAAGCCAAAGAAATATAACGCTTGGTAAAGAATGGCCTTCCATCACGTAACGAGCGTCACACACGCACCACAGGGAGAACATAAAAAAAATCACAGAAGAATTGGAACAATTTTAGGGTCTTTTTTTCCCCAATACTGTGAGACAGAGCAGCGAGGACCGGCCCCCCAACACAGCAGGAGATGGGGGTGGGGCTTTGGGTAGAGGCGGCTCCGACGTGGCGGAGAGATGCAAGGATGACCGAATTATCACCGGCTTAATGGCCTTGAAGAAAATTTAGGCAACTGAGTTTTCTGCGAAAAACTGAACGGTGCTCTAAGCATCGTTTAAACCGGAGAATTTGGGCAAAGTTGACTTGATGTATGATGCAGTTGATGAACTTCGTATACTCAGCACGAACTACACGTGTAAACGCCCTTCACACGATCAGTCAAAGTCTGAAGACAGTGTCCGCAGATACCGTAATATGAGCATCTAATTCTAACTTTGCTTTCAAATTTGGAGTAAGATTGGACGTCAAAAGACTGTACAGACCCGTAACGTCGGACCTCGCTGTTCTAGAATTGAGAGCAAAGTTAGCATTCAATGCCCATATTTGGGTGTCTTCTGACACTGTCTCCAGACTTTCACTGATCGTGTGAAGCGCCCTTAAGAAACGTGCACATACGTAGCATCGCGCTGTCAACGCTAAAACTAGTTTCGATACTTGTGTGCGATCACATTCTGCTGAGTCTGAAAGCAGAATTACAGTCGTGCTTCGGAGAAGCTTTTCACAAATACTTAGGCTTCTCTCAGCGAAGTCGACGGTTTTTTTGCCGTCAGGTCGCAATTCAGCTTCAATTTCCCCAGTATTGATGCCGCCAGGAATTCGAAACCATCCAGCAAATTTTCAGAGTGGCCTTCAAACTGAATCTTTAATGTTAGTTTTCATCGAAATATTCATAAAATCTCGTTCAAAGACCGGTCTCTCTTATTTTTGTTCTTCCCGACGTTCAACCTTTGTCGCCTTCACCCGCGTTTCATGAAATTTGAATTGATCTTTCAGTCCTCGTAAATATCAACGTTTAATCAAGTTCGTACGCTTCACTACGAATTCTATGGCGGTACGTGGACAACACGCGAGCGCTCATGTCTCGGTCAGCGACAGAAGCTGTCGAACTTCGTTAACTTTGATGACGCTCAGGCATTTTTGCAAAGGTGCAGCGTAACGTATCGTAATAACACTCATCGACCCAAGCTCTTGTTTTCGGTTTCTTGACACCTTCCACGTGATGTATTTGTTTAAATGCTGAACTGCACAAATTTCCAAACCCACTTATCACTTTTACATATCGGAGCATTATACGAGGTGATAGGGCAACGGTACAAAATTTCTTTTACCTTGATGAAACTGCGAAAAAAAATTTTTGAGGTATTAGCTGGTTAATGATTGAATGGAGGAAATTTGGAAACAAAATTGCCCACAAATAATTTATCAGTACACTTACTTTACAAAAATTGTTAAAAGTTTCCACCACCTACATCGATGCACTTGCGATATCTTCGACTTGAGGACTGCCGGATATGGTTGAAAAAGCCTGGCATTTCAGAAATATCGCCAGAAGCCACAGCAATTTTTGGTTCGACATCACCCTCTGATTCCACCACTGTTGGTCCGGTGCAGGGCTTTCGAAGAGGCAGAAAAGAGTGTGAATCCCATTTCCAGACCCATCCTAAACATATCCTAGAAGGAAAAAAACCTGAAAAAGAACCTTTATTAATTGCAACACGTTTTACCGTTGGGTACTCAATGCCTTATAACTACTGGCGTGGTGAGGGATGCGAGGAATGTGTAGTTTAAACTTCTTTTCCCAAGGGAAATACTCCTTGGTTACGTGAAAATGCCTCCCTTGAGCCGAGATTCGAACCCTTGTCCTCTCGGTCGCGGGGCATCACGCTAACTAGCACGCCATGGAGCCCACATCACGCTATCCTGAAGCACATCGTTTGGGCTAAAAAATACATGGAAACAAACTGTCGCAATGTCCTTTTACGAATGAAGCCCGAGTCACGTTGGGTGGTGCCGATGAATTAGCCAAAGCGTGAATACTTTATGGAGCCTCTTGTCCCAGCCATTTTCCGTGTAAACAAGGTGGTAGCGGGATGATGCTTGGGTAGGGATCATTGGTAATGAACTGGTAGGACCATTTCGAGGGTTGGAAAGTGCTAAAAACCTACACCCAGTTTCTGAATGAACACTTGTCACCATGGTTAGATGACCTGCCACTTGCGCGTAGACGTCAGCTGATGATTATGCATGATAATGCTACAACGCAGTCACCCAAGGCTACCATTTCAATAGTTCATAATGTCCCTGTGGTGTTATTTAATTTTTGTGTACATTTCGAGGACTTCACAGCCCCAATAACATAACAAATTGCTCGATGAACGCGGTCAAATTATTTCGCAAATTAGATTTTGGAAAAAATACATCGTTTGACTCCTCGACCTCCAAAACGCTCACTTCAAATTCCTTCAAAGTTCGTTGGTTTCAGCGTTGTTCTCAAATCGGAATTCCGAATGGTTGGACTTGCTACCTGCATATTTTTCAAAATCAACGGCATTGACGTTTTACCGTTTCGTGATTTTACCAGGCAGTTTTCGGAGTGAGAGTTTAGTCGAAACAGACGAACGAATAAAAAAATATATCTTGAAACTTTTGCTTCGTCTAACGACGCGCGTAAAATAGACACAAGAGCCAGAAAATCGAGTTAGAAAACTCTGACTCGCGCTCGTGACGACAGGAAAGCCATTTCCTCAAAACAAGACGGCCAAAAATGGCGTCACGATGACCAGCTTCCATCACAACGATCTTTTACGACCAGCGCTGCCTAGTGTGTCGCAAGGAGCTCAGAAAATCTCGTCCAACGCCTAGCGCCAGAAGGCAATGTCATTTTTGGAGGAAAATCTATCTTGTGCTGGTTTATTGGTTTCTTACGCAGATTTACTTCGCCCTATCTAAATTGATTTGATCTTTATTGACATTTAACGCCATCCGCTCTGGATAATTTCGTTATGCAAGTGGATGAGAAATTATAAATTTTCTCAAGTAGTGCAAATCGTACAACTAATTACAACAATAATTAACTTTAACAGTCCCGCTCACATCAAGCCAATTGTGCATCAGCCACTGCAGTGAAATTTAATATTATGAAATCATACTTGCATATAAAATATATTAGGATATTTAAGTTTCAAATTTTTTTCTGAGATAATTATTCAATAGTCACCAAGCTTTCGAACAACGTCGCTTAGTTCTTCATTTAGGGCGGATTGCATTCCCAAAAGTAGACCACAACTTTCGCTTTCATATGATATATATATACTTAAATACGTATCAGCCGCATCCTAAATGCCAATCACGTGACTGTGATTCGCCTAAATTTCTCGTACACTTACCACATTACTTATAACCAAATATAGCCCTGAAAATTAAATTCAGTGTCATTAATTCTAATATGTTTGTGTTAAGGTAATAAAGACAACATTATGCCAACTTTAGAGCCGCTGCACCGAAAATATTTAATTACCGTGTGCACACCTCTCACTCCAACTGGCTTCCACACAATGAGTGTGAAGCTCCAGCGGCAATGTTAGTTAATTAATATCGTGCAAGGGCTAGTAAATGTAGAAACGTAAACTTCTTCTTAGCTACGAGAACACTTCTATTTTGATTTTTCGATGCCTCAATACGTTCAAAATTTACCGATGTGTAGACTTTTTACGTTCACAAGCACAACCATTTAGGTTTCAATTCTTTTCCGTTTCAATTTCAATTCTTTTGAAATCTTCTCTTCTTTTAAAAATTTTCAATTTTTCAATTTAAATTCTTTTGACATTTTCTTTTCTTTGGATTTTTGTTTTCAATTCTTATTAGGTTCACAAGCACAACCATGTACGTTTCAATTCTTTTCTGTTACCTGCTGTTACAGTATCAGTACTAAGCTGTAGCAACGTTTCGTAATATTTCGCAAGGATTAAGAAATCTAACACCATTGCTATTTTAATATACCATAACTCTACTTTAAGACATCACTGTTTCGTTCAATGCAGGCACTAAATCAAATGTTCAAATCTAAGTCCTCGGTTGATAGTTTTTCTTTCATATGCAACTTTCGATTTTACTTAGCATGACGAAATATTCGCCATAATTGTACAATAATTAAATTCTTGTGACTACTCTCGCCACATCGCCGTGAGCGATCAGCTGCCATATCAGCACTCAAAGTCTGTTGTCTCAATGTGATCAGCATATTTTATTGCAGCGCTGTATTCCTAGTTGCGCTCTGAAGAATTCCGAATAAGTTTAACTTTTTTATCATCATTTTGCGGTCTATCTTATGCATAAAAGAATCTAGGTTGCAGTAGGTTATCTCTTTACTGTAATTATTATATTGAGAGGTATGAACAAAAATCACACCATGTTTTGGGTTAATACTTTTCATGCGTAAGAACGAATCAAGTACGACAATCTGAAGTTTCATTGCGACTTCTACACGTAATTTTAAGGTTACAGTCTTACTGATCACAATTAAAAGTTTCATCGAGACTTCTATGTTTTAATCTTAAGGCTGCAATCTTACTGATTGAAAAACTGATTGTTACAACATGATTTGTATGTGGCTGACTTCGGAATAAACGACTTTTCTTTTCTTACTTTTTTGTATAAATTGATTTGGTCCTTGTGCAAATTGACTTGGTCCTTGTGCAAATTGATTTGGTCCTTGCTTGAGCTGATTTGGTTCTAGCCCAAATTGACCTAGCAAATTAGAACTGTTGTTCTGAAAGTAACCGAAGAACATTTAAACGTTTATATCCTATTTAAACCAACAAAAAAATGCTTGGGGCAAAAATTGCAAATTTGTAGATTTAATGAATCGGTTTTGGAAAACCCGATAATAAATCAACGAAAATTGGACAAATAATAGGACAACAGAATATTGAACGATGGAATATTACTATATGATATGATATTAGGAGAGTAAATATCAAACCAATATATTGGAAAAACTAATATTAGATAAATTAATATTCAACAAACAAATATTGCACGAAGGAATATCAGGCAAATAATATTACAGAAAGGAATATTAAGAAAATAATATTAGACAAATGAATATAGAAAACGAATGTTAGATGAAGAAGTATTCGAAAATGAATATTAGACAAACAAATATTACACAAACAAATGTTGGACAAAGAAATATTGGACAAACGGATATTGGACAAACAAATATTGGACAAACGGATATCAGACAAACAAATATTGGACAAACGGATATCAGACAAACAAATACTGTACAAACGGATATGGGACAAATGAATATCAGACAAATGAATATCGGACAAATGACGGACTAATGACTTGGATAAATAAATATTGGACAAATGACTTGGTCAACTGCATATTGGATTAATGCATATTGGATAAATGCATATTGGATAAATGCATATTGGATAAATGCATATTGGACAAATGACTTGGACATATAAATATTGGCAAGTTCACCACAAAGTAAAACAAACAGGAATTTATAATCGGACAAACGATCCACGCACGCAACGACAAAATCAGACCCAAGATCCACGCACGAAACGACAAAGAGAGCTGCCACAGGCGCTTCAGGGAGGCACCGAGGCACAGTTTGGCTGCCACANCACAGGCGCTACAGGGAGGCGCCGAGGCACAGTTTGGCTGCCATCTCCTGCAGGTTTTGGTGAACGCTCTCATGGTAACAGACGTACAGCTCCCGCCCGCTCGCCGGAACCACTCGTCTGCGAGTCACACATGACAGAAATTTAGTCCAAGTTCCATTTTCAATCACGATTCGAAACTACAATCTGTACAGGCTTCTACGGTCATATCCAGTCGGTCACTATTCTCGTAAGGCTATAATTATCATCCATTTGAGGTCAATACTATAATATTATCACTAGGCTATCACTACTAGGCATACGGAAATCATTTACAGACATTTACCTTTATTTTGAGACCAGTAGTACCTCAAGCTTGTTACAATTCTTTTGAAGCTTTTACAACTGCCATAAAATTCCGGCTTTTGTCTTGACTTCTTAGTTATATTCTCACCGATATGCCAATTCTGCTACCCCCGCCTGGATTATATGTCAGTATTTTTACTGAACCCTTCAGCAGGCACGGGTCCCCGCAGCGACATTTAATTAACAGTTCCCAGACGTAAACCTTTAACTGTTTATTCTGTAGAAGGTGGTAACAAGAGGATATTTTCATCATGCCGAATACGATATCCATTATAGGATGTAGTTCAGTACACGTTCCTCACAGACACAACACAGATAAGACAAGGCTTTACAGAGGAGCTATTCAGTCTCTCTGAAGCGATCTTGTCCACTAAAGGTACGAGACTGTTAATACTGCATTACCTTCCTCTCCTTACGCTGTCAGAATTCCCTTGAGGCTCTTACTATAACGTTCAGGTGATTTCTAATACACTGAGGCTATTACTACACATTTTTCTAAGCCACTAAATATTGGTGCGGTTATTCGAAGTCATTTCGTAAGATTAATACCGCGAAACATTCGAAGCTGAATAGAAGCAACTGAAAATAAAGCTACCGCCACCATGAGATCATTTTTCCCAGGTTTTCTACGGTAAAGTAATGGATGCTACTTACATCGAAGGCTAACCAAAGCAGCGTTACGACAAGGTGATCTTCTCTGAACTTTCTTCAAAGCGTCCAACCAAGCGTCGCTAGTAATGATATAGACCCATATATTTCACATGAACTTCTCTACAAAAGTTATCCCTATATTTTCATGGGTGTTTTTGTTTTTGAGCTTTCTGACGTTTTGAGAGAGCAGGTATTTAAATTTCTCACACGCATTCATGAATGCCTTCGAGACCACAATGAATGAAGGCTAGAGGGGTAAGAATTGACCATCATAGCTTTAGGCAGGTTATTACATCGTTACACGAAGACATACAAACGCTCAGTCACCACGAGAAGCCTGGAGTACGATAATCAACTCTTAAAATAGTTGAGCTCAAGATGCAGCGATTACAAAAGACGAACGGAGTTCAAGTTTTTAAAATGCCCTCAGCTGAACAAATGGGAAGCTGCAAAATTGGCACACCCACCCGATCACCCAATAGTTGAAGAGGGGCACCGCAGTGCGCTTTTTGCCGCCACTGAGGACGGACGTCGGCGCCTCGTCTCCTGGACTGCAAGAGAACAGCATACCGTGTTCCCTCGCAGCTTCGGTCGACCCGTCCTCGAGCTGCTCGCATAATGGCAAAAATCAATGCAAATGCTCCTGTATACGTAAAAAAATTAAATCATTAACGACGAAAAATTCAAATAATAACATGATTTACATGTTATTTGCATGTAATGACATGATTTACAAACTATGGAAAAACACCAGCACAAATTCCTCCATTGGGATAGTTTAAGTTTAGAAAGACCACACAAAACCACGTCCAGCAGGTCCACACACCGACCCACACTACGATCGCGAGACCGAAACCAAAACACACAGCCAAGGTGTAATTTAACCTTGAATGACTAATTTCATTATTTTATCCTCAACAACTATTAAGGCTTAAAGCATGTCTAGTAATTTCCCTGGAGTTAGAGCTCATTTCCTAGGAAAATCTTGAAGCGAAAAGGGAATCCCAACCCGACCTCACCAGTGGGAAGAGTGAGGAGTGCAGCAGCCTGTGGATGTGGACGCAGGCAGCGCGGAAATTGGCCAGCACGGCGGCGTGAAGGGGAGACGGGGGGAGAG
>VOMN01120661.1:0-18644 GCA_014899125.1 Orchestia grillus
AGAGGCCCAAACAACTTCAAGATATTCAAGATATTCAAGGAGTAACCGAGGCCCATATTCGATAGGATGAATTTAAAATATGGTAACTTTGACGTGAAACAGCTCTAATTTCGTCTCTTGTAGACGAATGAAAAGGAAAAGCGTTCAACTTAAAACAGAAAAAGGATCTTCAAGAAATTGTGTTAGATTCAGAGAAGTTCAAAAAATCAAATAAAAGCAATGTGAAGTCCTCTCGTTGAAGAAATTCTAGCTGGAAATGGTTACACTCTTTAGAAGCCGACGTAGAAGCAAAAACTGTCGTCCCTCACTACTCGCTAGTCCTTCAGCGATGCTAGGAGAGCTGAAAATCGCTTTATTAATTCGAAGATCATGCAAGGAAGTAGGCGGTGGTGAAGAAAATGCCCGCTGCGTCTCATAAAGTGAATCCTGAATCGCCTTCACTGATTCACTCGGGGACCCTTGACATCGGGCTTTGATGCATGGCAGCGAATGGTGCCTCCCTTCCCTCATTTTCAGTAGTGTTCGTTGCGACCCGCCCCATAAAGTTGGCGCCATGTCTTGTTTGTTCTATTTACGAGACTCCAGCCACGACCAAACGAATAGATCTGACTTCACTTCGACTTCTAACCAAGCAACTCTTCCACTCGCTTTCCAAAAAGATGTCGGTTCTCGTATCCTGAAATCTCGAAGAATTTTTGTTGGCGAAAAGTGTACAATTTCAATGTTTCTGAAATCTGTCGCGACAAATCTTCGTTTTGGTTTCTTCTTCAGACAAGCTTTTTTTAAAATGCTTCTAGAGGTACTAGATGAGTGACGCGAATTTTTAATGAAATTTATTTTGACGAGTTAAGTGCTTTACACCTTAATTTTTAATCTTGGCTTAATGAATAATACGTAGATTTTTGATGTCATTAACGGCCACAAAAGGCACAGCTCGTGTACGTTAAAGCGAGGACGGCCTGGTGTTGCAGAGCGATCATTAAGCGCAGCGAGTGTTCACATCTATGTTTGTGTCATGTTCATCAATCACATATGGTAAATAATTGAAAAGTAATAATATATATCGTGACACAAGGCCACTCGAAACGATTTTTGAAATTTGTTGTTAATAACTTTTTACTATTTACAATTTACGCGTTATGTTTATGCATTGTTNTCTGAAATGGTGGATAAAAAAGTTATAGTTACTAACTATAATTCGTAATGGAAGAAAAAATAGCGTCCCGAGTAGCCTTTGGCTACATGAGATACCCACAAAAGAAATTGAAAACCGTGCTTCAAAATTACTTTTCGACTTAGAAATTTCCTCTGGCTCAACATGTTATCATAGCTATAGATGAAATCGATCTTGATATCGATGAACGAGTTTTTCAACTTCCTAGATTTCTGAAATACTGATGTTTGAGAACAGCCTATATTCTTGAATTTTGTTCTCTGCTTGGTAGAAGTGCACCAGATGCGGTTGATTCGTTGCTTACAATTCATAAAAAAAAATTATGAATCGTAACCGCTATTCGAGTGCGGCGAAATCTCGGTCGAACAGATTCAACGCTTGGGCAGGCTACGCACTTCCGCAAATGACGAAAACACGGGAAAAAAGTTACGCATTTGTGCATGAGGATGAATGATCCACTGATGGTAAAATTCCTTAACTCTTCCCCTTTCATGAGGTTTGATGCTGAAGACTTGGAGATGACACGAGTCCGGTAAAATTCATTCCGCACTTATCATCTACCGATCAAAAGGCGGGTGTACGTCACGAAATGGCCTGTAAATACAGGGTTAGAAGGCTATTTTAGGATATTTTTGATATGTTAAATAAACAATAGGCTTTTAGTAAAAAATCTATACAGCTGAACAAAATTTGTACAAATATCCATTAAGATACTTCTTTATTAAACGATTTTATGAAGTCATCTTCGGTTTCAGTGGCTGCTTCTACACGGGTCCTATACCGTTGATAAGCTATTCAGGGATCCTTATTCATTTAGAACATAACTTCTTCGACGATAGCAGCCTTTAGTAGACTTCGGTACAATGAGGATGTCCATTCGTCTCCCCTTCAGCAACGCTTCGTACATAATAGTCAATAGAGTTCAAATCTGACGAGCTTATGGGCCAAAAATAAGGCGTCACATGATTGTATTATTGTAAAAATTCTTTGACAACCAATCTTGGATTACTATGGCTTTGTGAGACGATGTTGAGTTTCTCCGAAAACGTATGAGCTTCTATTTTATATTTTATCTATCCAGAGCTTGACAACCATTTTCAGAACATCGATGTATCCGGTAGCATTAACCCTAAGGCCCCGAGAAAAAATGTCAGGTGACAGAGCATGACCTTCACTACTCACAATTCCTAAAACCATCATATCAATGGCTGCAGTTAAATCAACTGTAACTGCATGAACTTTCACTTCTTGGGTCCTCATTTTATTTGAAATAGGTTCTATGATATAAAAAAATAACAATATAAATGATTCGAGCATGTAATGAGCTGAAAACGACATGTCCTGAAATAACACTTGCATCCTGTGATAATCATCCGAAACGAGAATAAACATTTTAGTTGTCTTCAGGACAAATAAGGTCATAAACATGTTATGTCCATAAACATGTTTACTATGGACAAAACACCATATTAAACATGTTACATCGGGTGTCCTGAGTCCCCCCGGTATGGTGTCCTGAATGGTTTCGACTGGAGGAGACGGCCGCCATCGTTATACACAAGCTAGATAACATCTGAAAGTGGATTTCTGTAAACAAATAACATCAATGTACGATATCAAAATCCGATGGACTTCGACTATCCAGTTTTTCTCCCCAGACCTTAACAGGAACAACTTTGAAAAAATGCACAGTTCGTCGCCGAATTTTTTTCGAATGTTTAAATAAATCAGTCGAAATTATTACCAAGCCAAATATGTAGGAAACATGGTTAAATGTGTTGCTGAATTTTTTGATTTCGGAAATTCCATATAGTTTCGGCTCTAAAGTCCTCAGGGTGCAGTGTGGGCTACGTGTCCCGAGTGGTCCCGGGTGTCCTGAGTGGTCCCGGGTGTCCTGAGTGGTCCCGGGTGTCCCGAGTGGTCCCGGGTGTCCTGAGTGGTACCGGGTGCCGGTAATTTAGCCCGTTGACGCTCTTTCTCAATATGATGAGCGGGTCCAGCGGAGCATTTTACACCTGAAGAGGTTTTTTGGTTGTGTCATTTCTGAGGACTGGCCTCTTAGGAAATTTCTCATATTTTCGAACAAATTCAAGCTCCAGTTGCTTAGATGGTTGAGATATGGAAAGTATAACAATATTCTCGGTCTAAATTCAACGACCTTATATGTATACATATATGTGTGTGTGTGTGCACAGCAAAACTTGTAAATTTATTACAGGTGAGGTCATGTACAGATTTGAGTTAATCAGGAATTTTTTTGTCGAATCCGAAAAAAATTCGTGTTATGAGAAACCCATTCATCTCAGAAAATTTCCACATCGAAAACAGTACTGGATTAGAAGACTTTGTTAGAATTTACCTTCAAACTTGCTTAATTTGTTAGTCATAATGCAAATCATTTACGATAAGTATTGCCAATTGAAAGTATTCTTTTCCAACTCACACCGTATTTCACCGTGTAAACGACATGCTAAATCAATCGTGAGCGCAAAATTAATCGCCAGTGCGCCTGAAGCGAAGTTCAGAGCACGAGTTTCTAATTAATTAGAGCGTTCTAAGAAACACTTGGAAATATGGCTTCATTCAAATGGAAAGATGATAAATAACTTTTTTAAGTCTGAGTGCTAACCAATCGATAAAAAATGTATACATTTTTCGCTTATAGAATGTTTTAATTGGACAACTTAAATTTTTAAGTCGTGATCCACAGCGATTGGGTTTCCTTCAAGGAAGTCTACTCTCGGTCTCTTTAAGATAATTTCAATTAATGCGGGCAGACGTACTGGAATATAGCAGAAAATACCGGAAGATTTTTATACATGTGTAATCTAATTATCACAAAATGCATATAGAATAAGCATGTAGATGTATGCGAGTATATGGATACATGTGGGAATAAGGAACAGGAAGAATTTTAAAATATGTTCACCTTTCAACAAGAACATTGCACACGCAAAACGTCTTCTGACTGAAATGCCCGCGCGGGCACCGACACAAGCGAAAACAAATTATAAACAATTCTCTTCTGACACACAGTTCTGAATTTGATACCTTAGCCGTGTAGTACCTAGCTGATACGTATAAATCTTGTGCTAAGGAGGGCAGGATTAGCTGCCAAACTTGACCGGTAACATTGGCCGGTAAGGTTAGTACGCACGATTGACAGACAATTTTGCCACATATTATTGATAGAAATCGTTGCCGGGCGAGATTGGCGTGTAAGATTAAAATGAGTTTAAGAATCACAGGTATTCATCTAATTATAATTCTACACAGATATTTAAAACTGAATTAATGGTTAAATTCTTCAACTTTTTATTTAGAATTGGCTCTATTAAGAAGTCAATGTTTTTTTAAATTCATTTCCTACCCAGTAGTGGGATGGGAATCATCATTTCCATCACGGAAGTTTGAATATTTCTCTAATGGCCGCTCTATTGATTTGGGCAAATGTAATGTACAGAGCACATTGTGTTTGGATGTGAGTACATAATATCATGTGCAATTTGAAGTGACGCACAGAAATATTACATTATATAAACCTCTAAGCATGCATATATTATTTTTCATTTTCGAAGCATGAATTTTGATTAATTGGAGCAACTACTAGAGGGAAAAAGTTCCATGTTGATACGGAGAAATAAATAGTCAGAAAGCATTTCGACAAAAGCTAAACAACAGGTACAGTGTCCGGTCCATTTGGCGCTGGTAAACTCCAGCCAATTTGCAAAGTAACACGAAAATCATGCTGAGATCAAACAAAGACTCAGCATACAACTTCCCAACAAGAAACGTTAGTTTTCTAATTTAAATTAAAAAAATCGAATTGGCAAACTTTTTCAGCTATTCAGTCAAATTTTGAAGAATATATGCCTGTGAAGTATATACTATTACACCTGCAATAGTAAATGATTGATTTAATAATTGCAAATGAAAAAAACGGTACAACAAACTGCAGTTCTATATAGTTAGCATGACAACGTTTGTGAAGCGTAACTGCATACAAACCCAAGCCCCAGCACAGCCGAGCCTAATTGGACATCGTATATTTTCTGGCACCCCATCGTCTTTGGTATTCAAGGAGGCTCTCTGTATCCTAAGCGGCTCGGAATCACCTGTTCCAAATAGTGAGCTCGTCTAGAGGGTGTTATAAAACGAGGAAGCCTCTCGCATGATTGTTATTGACTCTACGCAATCACTGGAACAAACACAGAGAGTTACTTAGCGTCATAACGACGCTGCTCGGGCACGTAGAAACGATGCCGTATTTTCCGCCTGAGGTTTAAAAGAAGAACGCTGCTGCACTAACTGTGTATTGAAGGGGCATTACGTGATTCTCGAGGTCCGATTCAGTGTTCGAGCGGATTTTGTGCGGTATATTCGGGCTGGAATCTCTTTAAGGAAGCCCCCAGTGGGATTCGAGCTAGATTGGGAGGAAAATGTCGAGTTAGATTTCTTACAAGAATCCGGGCGGCTGTAATCCGATAAAACGAATTTATGTATAAAATTTGAGCTTGAATCCTTGCATTTCTCAATAAAGACGTCTTTTTACGTGACAGTCTAGCACGATGGAAGCAATTTGAAATAAAACCTCGTACTGATCCTTCGGAGATGACAGTCAATGAGTCCTCGTATGCTCCATGCCCTCCAGTTAGTGAACGCAATTGATTGCAATTATCAAATTGCAATCAAAGTAGATTGAAATTAAATTAAAAGTAGAGTAAAAAGGTCCGTGCACACCAAAGTTCCTTGTCTTATTAAACCGGTGTAGAAATATGGAAATTTATAACATTCAATCCCCTCGTATTGTTGTATGTATACTTTTAACCTTAATTATGTATGAAACTCACTTTGTAAACATTTAAACATTTGTAAACATTTATTTACCACAAGTAATTTACATCAGATACAGGTTTACAATCAAATGAGAAATGACGAAGAACCGGGATCAGGATATATACCACATGTGGGCCCGAATAAGCTACAAGGCTTCTAGGGCAACTTCACATACCTTAATTCCTTCATATACCTTATGAGAATTACGTAACATTTCGTAAAGTTATGCATTATGTAACGTTACCATGTTGCCCACATCTAATTGTTCGACATATCTAGTGTCAAATAGGTGGGTCTTGGCATGGCACTCATATCCCATTACAAACTTAACGTTCGTCAAATGAACAACGTCGTTTCTCGAAGCCTTTTCATTCATGACGTCGACTTGTCGTTTGACAAAGGTTGCGATGACAGGTTCACGTAACTTGGTTGTATCGTTTTTGCAGCGTGGTATCAGAGCTACAGGGTCTGCGTCTGCACTGAAGTTTCCTGCATTGAAGACAAAAGCTCTCTTCAGCATTCGTGATTTCAGGGAAGTCTTCGAGCTCTGAAGTGTCGCGGTCCTCGAGAGGTGCCATTCCAAGTGCCGCGGGCTTTTTTCCGTTTTTCCAGGAACTGTTAAGACCTGCTAGGATTTTTGCAAATCTTGCGCATACTGACGCAGCGAGTGGCTGTAATTAGCTACTCCCTGCAGTGCAGTGCCTATTTGGCATTTTTCATGCCGAGAGGGGAGCTTTTTCGCTGCTTTATGCTTTCGTACTTTTGAATTTCGTATGAACATTGGTATGTTTTTATAGTTGTTAGCAAGATAGGTATAACTTTTGGTGATGCGAAGGGGATTTATTCGGTGCTGAAGTAGGTAAGAGTTTTTTCGCTATAAAATTAATATTTATAGTGTTTAATTAATAAAGGATAACTTTTCACGCAACCAGGTCCATTTGTTAGAAGCCGACGCAAAATTGATGTTTTTTTCCCTTTCTGTAAAAGAAGCCCGTGTCTGAAGGGCATAGGCTTCACAGAATCGAAGGAGTTGAAAGAGAACCTGTATGAAAAAATAGATCAGCTTTGCCCTATGGAGTGATCTTTATTGCACGATCCATTCACCACCATCCATATGTACAGTATGTCCCACAAAAATCCAAACCGAGTTTTTTTTCTCCATATCAGTAAAACCATCATAAGAATACCACACGCATTTAATTTCTAGCAAAATTATCCCTCAAAATTAACCTATAGAAAAGGCATTAATAAGGCGAATATTAAGAACAATTATTATTTATTAATAAAAATAAAATGGAACATAAATCATTAATTGACCTGATGTCCATCCTTATCAAGGCATCTCTGACAATTGTATCTCATGTTCCTCATAACCCGCCTTATCATACGTGGGTTATTCTTTACAACGTCCATTTCGGTTGTAATGCGTAGTTTTAACTCGGCTAAAGTTTGTAGTGGTGATGAGTAAACATTGGACTTTATGACCCCTATTACATTTGATTCTTTGTGAGCTGTATTTTGAGCGATAATTTTGCTAGAAATTAAGTGCTTATTGTGTTCTTATGATGGTATTACTGATACGGAGAAAAAACTCGGTTCTGGTTTTTGTGGGACGCAATGTATATTGAGTCCATGACACGATTAGTATTAAATGATTCATGAAGAGATCCAGATGGGGAAACTTAAGTGGTAACTAAAGTGGTAAATAAGTGGAAACTAAAACGAAAACTTTAAAATTTGAGGTCAATGCTTCTTTCATAATAATTTCTAACTCTTTTATTCGTGCTTATTGAGTATACGACTTACCCAGATAAAATTTTTGGAACTTTTGCATCAAGTTTCATGGGACTGTAGATGTTTCAGCTTCCTGTTTTTATAAAACGTTTTACATCCAATAAAGTCATTGCTGTTATCAAGAGCTACATCTGACTGCAAATGTAAAAACAAGATTTTGAGACCCAAGATTTTTCTTTTCGATTTAAAAAATAATAATTCAAAAGTTGAAAATTATAAATTTTATCTAGCGGCTTCACAGTTAACCTCATATCGACTGAACATAGAAATGCAAATTTGAGACAAAAACTTAGTACGACGCGAAAGTTTTTGATCTTCAAGTTTTGGCTAAAAAATATGCCCAGAAGCGCTATACCTCGGAGGCTTTGGGCTCAAGCAATTAAGGAAGAGTCTCTAAGAAAGACGAAAATTTTCAAAAAGTGACTTTAATTAAGAGTTTGTCGTGTTTCATTGACTGCCTCTAGGCCTAACTCTGGTGCGCTCTGGGCGGGTGAGCTCAAAGTTTGCAAGCACTCCAACTTTCCGGCTGTCTCAAGCAACTTGGTCATTTTTCATGGTCATTCTCTTTTTCATTAATTCTTGCTATCACTTGGTTGGACAATAGGTTCTAATTTGTTCAGTTGTTCCGTAAATCCATAAATTAATTTCAATTATGTAGGTTTGTGCACCGAAAAATATTTTTCAATAAATTTGTATTCTGGTAATTATTTTTCTATAGCATACTAAGTTCATTGACTCTTTTCTTTTTTAATACGGGCGGCTCTGAATTTTTGCTGATTATTATGACCACACTCACGCTGATGTGCTAAATTTTCAAATTTCTTTACCTGGCATGGCACACATGCTCCTGCCTAGGAAAATTACCAAAACTAAGGGGCAGGACCCGCGAATGATTCGCGGCTTGAATCTTAAAGAGTGGAAATTTATGATCAGGCCGTAGCATGGATACCGTAATGATCTTTGTATTTATTGGCGAAGAGTGAGGCACTCATAGATATATAGATAGTTACAAGCGTTTTGATATAAATATTTCATTCATACGAAATGTAACTTCTATTAATCACAGTTCAAAAAATCGCATTCAAGTCTCCTTTCATCAACGTGATCGAAATCGTTCCCATTGTTTCTCCATTCTGATTAATTTGCAAAATTAAATGCGAAAAAATCCCTGACTCAACTTTTGTGGTAATCAAATTTACGATGAAGCAAAAAATTAAGCTTAGTTTTTCAGATAAATTAGATTTAAATCTAAGTTTAATTTTTTTATTCTAATATATATTAAGAAATAGACGGTGATTTGTGCACTCAAGTTAGAAATTAGACACGAGGGTGGCCAGGGTGTAGTCCTGCCAGGGGTGTTGTGAGGGTGGCCAGGGTGTAGTCCTGCCAAGGGTGTTGTGAGAGTGGCCAGGGTGTAGTCCTGCCAGGGGTGTTGTGATGGTGGCCAGGGTGTAGTTTTGGGTTCATTTTTGTCTGTCTTTCACTACTCAAAACATTAGCTACAAAAAGGTTTTATTTATGTTCTCGTTTCCTAAATAAATTTCATTACCGTACAATTTCCTCAAATTTTTTTTTGTAAAGATCAAGAAAAATAAAATATTTTTTCTGCAGAAACAAAAAAAAGGTGCGGTGCTCATATGAGATTTTTAAAAATCTTATACCCTTAGCACTTTTTGATGCTAAAATGGCTATAATTTTTTCCATAAATATTTCTACTGCTTATCGATTCAGTTCAAGTTTTATTCTATAGTTAACGTCGCTATGTAGGTCTCAGAAATAACTGTTCTAGAATTTCAAAAGTCTCCTTCATTAGCAGCTTGTCCCGACTCTGAAGAACGAATATAATGAGCCTTTCCCATCATGCGTGTCATCAAGGGCATACAGGACATGATGTACATTTGCATGTCCCAAGTAAGATTAAAATTATTTTATGGCATTTCGTGCTTAGTTATTTAACTCATTAGCAAAGTTTAGTAAGGCCGTTTTTAATTCTTCAAAAAATTTAAATTCTTCTAAAAATGAATTCTTCAGTAATAACGAAAATTATTCGAAAGAAATCTATTCCTCAAGATTGATTTTTCAGAGATTTTTTCGCTGGTCCTGAGGGTTAGATGGATCATTCCTCTGAATGATCAGTGCTCCAAAAATGTCCAATATCTCAATAATTGAGAATTTTTATATGAACATTAGTTCATGCATAAATAATCAGTTCCTGAAATATGAAGTGCTCTTCATAAATTACTAATTCTTTTTGATGATCCGCACAGACTCGACGGCACACAGGTGAGCACTGCATAACCTCACGAGGGTTCCCGTCTACAAAACATGATTTCTTGCAACACATTTTATCGTGAGCGCATTGAAGTTAGCTCAGTCCTTTCCAGTGAGCATGCACGTAATTTATAAGTGCTTTTAACCTCTGTCAAATTTGTGGGGACACCTATAAATGGTTTTGACTATGGTGATGTGATTAATTGCTATTGCAATGAGAGTGTGGCCATGTTTTTTGGAACAAATGTATCCAGCAAGAATTTTTGACATTATTTGTAAGACATACGAGTCCCAGAAGACTTAAAAGGGTTCAACGAAGTTTGTAGAAAGATTTCTCAGGGTGAAGTCTGTAAATCTAATCTCGTAAGCCACTGTTTAAAATACCGCAGTAATGTCGCACGCCTACAACTCCGACGCAAGGCAGGTCGCAGATTTGACGTTTCCTTGCCGACGAACTGTTTACCGAGTCAGCAAATTTGTGGAAAATTTGTTTGCGCAGTCCGGCGGGGTTACGCGGAGTCACCTCGGCGCAGATCAAAGGTGGATCAAAGGACTTTTGGACCGACCACTCAGCGACTGGTATATGAACGCTGAAAGTGTGCAGCTCAGGCTCTGTGGGTCTCTTTGTGAGATCTTAAATTAAAATGGCTTTTTCGGACGCAAAAATGGGTAAAAAATCATAAAAATGTTACAGTTAATCGTATATCGTCCTTTAAATGGTGGTGTAAGTGGAGTAAAAATTTTTGGTCGGGTTATTTTGTTATTACTCCCAGCGGGTGAAAGCAATGTGATGAGATGCGAGAACCACTAACAGTGATCGGTCCCGAACATGCGCGAAAAGCTAGCTGCTAGCAATGACTACAATACTCAATTTATCTTAAATTCGAAAATGAAGCGTTCATTTTCGTTTTTGAACAATGAAACTTGATTGATATTGCAAAGATATTAGACTGAGCTTGCGCTGACGACGTCACGTAAATTAATGTTCCACGTCCAGCAATTGCTGTCCTTTAGGATTCTGCGGTTTACCTGGAATAATTAAGACGCGTGTGACGATTCATTACCCAAGAACTAAAGACCTGCCATGCGCTAATGAGTCATGAATTCGAATTCTTGAAGTTGATAATTTAAACAAAAATATCATCGGGCGTAAAACCATTAAAATTACGTCGAGGTCCCCCAGTTTCACGAGGATGACCTCGCTGGGTAATGTCCTCTTCTACTCGTGAGGGAAACTTTGGGCAATTTTTGAATTCTGAATATTATTGTGGGTCTTCTGGTATTTAGCAGATAACACAAAATTCATATTGCTTGAACTCAGAATGTGGTATGATGTATAACAAATAGGAAAGAGTTCTCAGTTTCAAGTACATGAACTTAATAAATAGTATGAATCTAGCATTTCAGCAGTTAAAGGATTTTGGATAAATAAATTGACAGTGATACTCTGAAAAACAGTTAATCAGTTGATATTGACTATTAATATCTAAATATATCAATATTCATTTGGTTGCTGCAAATGACTGATAAAAAATGTAAGAATATGTCAAACTTAAAATCGTTTCGATTTCTTTTTATCTCATCCCACTTGACTGATGGTAAACTTGTAGTTGTTTCTATCGTGACCTTCAGACTTGAATTGGCCAGTCGTAAACTTTATTATCGTGACTTGAATTAATTTACGAGGTGATATACGAACATCGAACCTCGGCTAATTTTTTGACTAACCTTTTGATACAACTGAAATTTCTGCTAGTTCTACAATCAGTCAGCAAACTTGAACACGTTTACCAGGTGCTGTGGACGAACACATTTCAACTGACTGAAACCCCTCTCACATTCATGCTCGGTGGATCTACTAACTTCACTTTATACCATGTCGGAACATTCACAGGAGGACAATTTATACCACGTCGGAACATTCACAGGACAGCAATTTATACCATGTCGGAACATTCACAGCACAGTAATTCATACCATGTCGGAACATTAACAGGACGACAATGTATACTATGTCGGAACATTAATTAATAGGACGACAATTTATACCATGGCGGAACATTCACGGGACAGCAATTTATACCATGTCGGAACATTAACAGGACGACCATACTTTACATTGAATACTATTATTATAGTAAATTGCATGCGCAAACGTTTCGTTCCCAATAATAATAGGTGAATGTTCACCCAAAATGTTATCTTAAGGAGATTACTGCGTTCATAGAATAAATAAACACCGAGAAGGAATTCGAAGGCCGAGTTCTCGAGCTACAGCTCCCAGAGCTGCATTCTGACGCGTTAAATCGGATTATATATGAGCGCCTCACACGTCCGCCTCCGCTGTTTATGTATTCAAACAAGTCGTAAATTGTGACTCTGAAAGTTGTGTACTTGCCCAGTACTCAGGACTAGTGCGAACTCCAACTAGGAGGCTTTTGTTTTCTCAGTAAGGCTACAAATCTGAGAGACTTTAAAGTTACGTTCCTTAAATGAAGCAACTTGTAGTACATCGAAGAGGGAGGAATGATCTCGTTTGAAAAAGCTGTGAAAATAAATGCCTTTTTTTAACACAGCCCTTCAATTTAAAATGTGAGGATAATGCAATCATTTGAAAATAACTCAAAGGAAGAATTTCCTACGAATAAATTATGCAGATTTTTCGCGAGCAGTGTCTATACGCCAACCTCTAAGGACGTTTTAGCTTGTAGTATGGAAAGAAGGGTAAGATTTACAATATGCAAGTTGTCCTCGAATAGTTTTTTATGGAGCAATAATAACACGTTGAACACTAGTATGATATTTAACAGAGAAATAAATTACAGTTACTCAGTTCTTCAATTTTGCGTCAATCGTCATTGCCATGTGAATTTCTGCTTTTGTTGCATTATTTTAATCAAATAACTTCCTTTCGTGTATATTTCTTTGTTTCACTTCATGTACAGAGTTTGAAATGCTTTTCTTACGAAATGACTCTCTGAAAATGAAATAAAACTCTCTGGAAATGAAATGACTCTCTGGAAATGAAATGACTCTCTGGAAACGAAATGACTTTCTGGAAATGAAATGACTCTCTGGAAATGAAATGACTCTGTGGAAATGAAATGACTCTCTGGAAATGAAATGACTCTCTGGAAATGTACATACGAAGGGAATTGAGAAATAGGCTTGGAAATTTAATTAAGATACATTTGTATTTACGTCGTTCGGCTGGGTCGATGTTAGCCCTTCGGACAACCGACCGTCAATAAATCAAGACAAGTCCGATGCAAACACATAAATAAAAATATCGGGGCTGCAGGCTGACGGAATGCAGAATTCAATTTGAAGCTGTTTTTTATCTCTGAAGAACAGAATCTCATTTGAATACCTTGTTAAATTCCAGTCAACGAACAGGAGAGACCTCGTACTAAACTTACAAGTACGAGATGAACTCAGACTAGCATTCGCATTTCAATTAAAAAACTAGTCTGTTAGTCATAATAATTCGTTGAACTCCGTTACACTAAAAGAATAAATCGGAAGCACGATGAAGCTGAGGAATATGAACGCTTTCAGTTAACAGCACTCGCTTGAACCAAAATTATATTACAAAATGAAGAGATTTCGTCCTGAAAGTACCATTCTATTTTGAACGTAACACATTGTTTCAGTGTAAGTCGTTCTCACTCATTGTCTTTTTCAAGCGTACCATATTACGCACTTTTGCGTATTCTGGCATCACATCCATCTTTACAGAAACTTTTCCCAAAATTTAGTCAAGGTGCTAAATCTGCGGGACCAATTACGTGCGCAAGCTGAACCTCAGCGTTTTTAAACTAATCTTCCATAACTGCTCGCTGAACCTTACTAAGCTGTACTCAGAACCAAACAGCGTTTTATTTCTTGTAGAGGGCAGGCAGAGTTTCTGTGCAAAGACGATTTAAAATCTTCACATTTTTCTGCCCAGGAAATGGTCCAATGACCTAAGCCCAAATCCCCTCACGACGCGTTTTTCAAACTCTCGTAAGAATGCCGTAGGCAATTGAATAAAAAAGTTTCAGAGTTGATGCCGAGTCTCCTTGGCTTCGAGGCGCCGTTAACTACTTCAAAAATTTCCCTCAAAATCTCATCATGCAAATGGAGCAAATTGTCGCGTCTACCGGCGTGTCTTAAGAAGTTACAGACACACTTGGTGTATGAGTAGACTTGACTTGTATTACACTTGTATGCGTAGACTTGACTTTAAATAAGCCATAGAAAATATGTGTAGCGCAGCATCTATGCAGCTTCACCAATGTGTGGATATACAATTTTTAATAGTCTCCGGGAGGACATTTTCGTATATCCATTCCCACTTTGGTTGAAATTTCTTGAAACCAAAAAATTTCTTTAAGTCTTTACGTTGCCATAACAATGGTCAATAGAAGCCTGTGATTTTTTCGGGTTTCAGTATGTAATTTTAAGCCAAGTTTCTTTGTTTAGTTAACTCAACTATAATTAGGAAGTAAATTTTTCGAATGGATACGTAGTGTATCGTGCCGTTGGTCAGTCAGTGACATGCACTGAAATAAAAAAACACTTACTACGAACAATATCAATACAGATCGAATCATTTTATAAAAAACCTGTACGTTAGAAGACCTAACGAATAATCAATAGCAGTGGTTCATTAGTTGTTCTCATCAGAATTGTACATCAAGACTGCCAGCCGTGCAACAATGCAGAAGCTCTGTACGCGGCAGTGGTCACTGCCTCAACTGAAAGTGAACGAACGGCGTTGGCTGCTCTCTGTAACGCGTGAATTTTTCGAATTATCCAGAGTATTATTCATGCGGCGCAGGTGCCTCGACCACATCAGTATTCGACCAGAAATACATTGAGTGATAAACACTAATGACCTGAGGACAATGAATAGAATGAACATGAAAAGTTGGTTCGACTTTTTCAAAAATGCATTTCCGAAAGCCTCGTAAGAGAAGCCATGTTTATGTCTTGCTAAAAACTCTTCGTTTGAAGCATCCTGTCGCCACGGAACGATAAGGTATTAATTAAATGAAATTAATCAGTGATAATTCATATTATAAACAACCGATCATTAACCCAATATACTTACAAAGTCAAACCGGCTATCATTATTCAATCTCACAACGCAATCACAAAATTCTACTGAAGATTACGTCTCACTTCGCACGACAGCAAGAATTATAATTATCGTATCCATAAAATGAAAATTACCCCGAATTACCGTCTCGATGTTAAGCACCAGCTTGACGGGTTTAATTTCGATGGAACATCACTGTGATGCCATCCAATCTCCCTGCCAAAGAGGGCGGCGCTGCACTGTCCAATGATGCTGTTCACATCGCCCTGAATGGGCTCGAGCCGGCCATTTATTTATGCCGCCCGAATTTGCGAAGAATACGGCAGCCGCGTTAGGCTGCGTAAGTTGATGCTGTCAACGGTAGAGGACCGCCACTAAAATGAAGTTAAAAACGAAGACCCTGACTTGAATGTTAAAAATTCGACAAAGTAGATTTTGATGCGATCACGCTTGAACTTGCTTTCTATCACGAAATGCTGAGTGTGTATTGTCTAATGCCGAATGAATTTCTTAATATATAAGGTATCCGTTGAAAAAGTAGGTGATTTAAAAACGCTGAAGTCTGTAAACTATTAGCGCTATAAGGCTGAAATAGGTTACATTGAAAAGAGCCGGGTTTAAAGTTTCATATGGTATCATACAT
Organism: Orchestia grillus; assembly: GCA_014899125.1. Classification (NCBI taxonomy): domain Eukaryota; kingdom Metazoa; phylum Arthropoda; class Malacostraca; order Amphipoda; family Talitridae; genus Orchestia; species Orchestia grillus. Next base: position 15,802 of record VOMN01120661.1, read on the forward strand.
ACGATGTAATGAATATACTGGTGCATTTGTAGAACTTTCATTTCATTCGTGGCTTATTACACCCAAGACTGGCACAATGAACAACCGAACAGAGACAATTCGTCGTGGATAAAATGATTAAAAACGGATTCGTGATCACTAAAATTCGTCGATTTCAAGCAAGATATGTAACACGAACAGTTCAAGTTACATTCAAGAACAGTTCGATTACGAGTTACCTAAAAGAACAGTTCAAAACAATTACGCTGAGTGGAATGTTCACGGTACAGTGCCTCATTTAAATGACGGAAATTCAGCAAGTCTGAAAACAGAAAGGACAGAAATAAAAATTAACATGGTAAGGATTTTAATTAACGATGATAAAACGAAATGAGACACGGGTAATAAAACGACTGATCATTTTATTTCAAAAAAGAACTTCGTTTAAAATAAAATAAAAGGCAAAAAGTGTATTGAGTCTGTTGGGGATCATGTAGAATGTTAAATTTTTAATAAAATAAAATTTTAAATCTTGCTCCTTTCAATGAAACCCATTTGAGCCTTCTAGCACTGATATTTTTCGAACTGCAGAATTTTTAAATCTGCTACTTTTCGGCGAACACCCTGTATATTTAATGTCGTTAATGATGAATACAAATGTTTATATTCATGTACATAGTCTTATTCTATTTCTACTTATATAATTACATTAAAAAAAAAAAAATAAATGAAAGTTTAATCTAAGTGTTAACGGAAATTCTATACGGTAAAACTCTTTTTTTAATGAATAATATTGCATTAAGCATGAGAATAATCTGACCTCAAGGGACTCAACAAGATCCCAATAAATACCAAAGCAATCTCACTCCGCCAGGACATAATTAGCACAAATTTAGCGTATAAAAGCATCGCAATGAACGTCCGCCGCCACGAATACGAATTACTAATCAATAACTCAAAAATTTAGCGTCTATTCAGAGCAACCCAAACCGCGGACAGACTTGGAGCTCTTGGGACTAGTTTGAGGGGAAGAGAGGGAGCTGAAATTTAGGAGAAGCTGGTGTAGTGTCACCTAAATCTATTTTAGTTTTTATTTTGCAGAATTGGAGTCTCTAGGATGAGTTGATGTTGTGGCGCCTGACTCCATTTTAATTTTTTTATCTGAATTGGAGTCTCTAGGAGAAGCTCATGTTGTTGCATGTGGCTCTATTCTAACTTTTATTTAATAGAACTGAAGTCTCTAGTAGTAGCTGGTGTTGTGGCACGCGGCTCTATTCTAGCTTTTATTTAACAGAACTGAAGTCTTTCGCATCAAGTCTGATGAATTTTACGAAGCATACTGACTGGATATATTTTGCAAAGTATGCTGAATGTGTTGTATGACCACATGCATTTCAGTACAATGTTTCACTCAATTTATACCTCAGTTTCATTGCGTTCTGTTCAACGTGGGGCATTAAACTGGCGTGTCAGATCTACTAATCGCGATGTGAATGTATCGAAGAATTATCATCAGTTTTTCTACATATTATGTTCTCTTACATGTCCAGTAAAACCCATACAACCAACATCAACAGAATCCAGTAATTAGAATCCTGCACATGAATATCCAGTAAAATCCAGGTAACCAACATTAATGGAACCCGATACTTAGAATCGTTCATATTCATTCATGGGAGAATCAAATAAAAACTGCCATCATTCGCTCAGTAAAACAAGCCAATATTCCATGTGCATTTCAGAATGCGTATCCTGAAACATTTACATGTGAGCCCTGGGACAAGGACGAGGGAAACCTGATTTCTGGACGACTCTGCAGATAGAATGATTCCAGTTTTCGACACCTGGAATTCTAGACGTGAATTTCAAAAACCCATCCGGCATTGCAATGCTGTTAGCCTCGCTGGAATTCAGTCTAGCGTTGCCTTTGACTTTGTCATTTCGATTGAATTTTTGCACCTTTCATTGGCGAGGAGCTCCCCTTTATGGGCGCCTGCAGTGGGGGGCGGGGGCCCCTGCGACGAGCTGGCGTCCCACCACGCGCGGTGTTGTTATTCAGGTCTCCTCCTTGGCCTGATTGTTGTAAAATGGTTGTCATGTTGTGCTGAAATATGCAGCAACAAATCGTAAATGGAGAAAAAATGTGAACGGATTACGCTGAAATTGTTTTAGATGAAGTCAAATGTTAACAATCACGCAATATTTCTTCACTGTACGTACACTGTGTGTAATGATAATCTTTTCTCAATGAATATAGTACCTACTGTAATACATCATTACATCAGATCAATATTGGAACATATGGTATAGTAGTTTTTTGACATTACTCCAGAGTTATTTCATCAGGGAAAGAACGTAAAGATATTCCATTACTTCGTAAGAAATTTGTGGACATTCTACAACAGAAGCCGCTAGAGCGCACTTTACTGTAACGTAGAACGGCCAAATAGACGTCAAATAGGAACAAACGTACGCTTAGCTCTCAAGCATAGATGTTACTTTCATTTCGTCTAAGTATAAGGAAAGATGCTCGTAAAATTAACAGGGTATTTTACGTAACTGTTATGTATGTTTGAGCCAGCGACTCGCTCTAGCCAGTATGGCTAGAATGGCTCAGAATTAACGTCGGGATCGTGGCAAACTCGAGCCAGTTTAGCCACAACGTTAAAGAACTGAAAAACCAGAACCAGATCTCCAGCCAGCCTAAAGCATGGTTATAGAACCAGTGGGAGACAAGTTACAAAATGTCGACAGGTTACAAAATGTCGACTGGTTTCAAAATAACGACAGGCTACAAAATGTCGACAGGCTACAAAATGTCGACAGGTTACAAAATGTCGACAGGCTACAAAATGTCGACTGGT
>VOMN01120662.1:0-18067 GCA_014899125.1 Orchestia grillus
GTAAGTATTTGGGCGTAAGTATTTGGGCGTAAGTATTTGTAGAACTTTATTATTGTTGTATTTTGAAATTATTGAGCTCTGACTTGGCACAAAGAGTGCGACAGTTTAGGAAACATATATTTACTAGAATGTTCAATCGGGACAGAACAATTTTGATGGACAACCAAAAAATCAACATGGTAAAAATTACACGGGACAAAAGTGCTTGGCCAAAGCTAAAAACAAGTTTTAGTGTCTAGTGGCGAGACCTTTTTCTGCCATCCCAGCACGGAGGCTATTATTGTAACTGTAGACTTACTTTTGAAACTCCGTGTGTGGTATCTTGAAGTCTTGCATGCAGATAATCATCAAATCAGCAAAGCTCGTTGGACTCCTTCCGTGCACAACAGATTTGAATATTCGCCACAAATTTCCGACGAGTGATTGACTAGGCCACAGAAGGACACATTCTCTTATTTGAGAACCATTTTTCAATCAACTTCACCGTATGTTTGGAGCCATTCTCTTGCTGAAAAATCCCCTTGTCCCGACCGTGGAATTTTCTTGGCTTGGAAGCAGCTTCTGCTTCAGTATCTCCCTGTATATGGAGCTATCCATTTTTCAATCAATGATGTTAAGTTTCCCCACACCATGGGCAGTGAAACAGCCCAATGGCAGCCATACCATGAGTGTGAGGCTGCAAAACGGTAGGGATGGTAAGTTCTCGAGAACGGCGGGAAATACGCTTGAGATTTTATTTAAAAAAAGTGAATACATCCAACTGGTGTCCTCGGGATCACAGGCACCCGTTTTCCTCCGAATATGACGAGGGTTATTTCGGCCAAAAAGTTTTATTTTGCTTTCATCAGACTATACGACCCGTTTCTAAAACTCAATTCCTTTGCCAAAATGGTTTTTTGGCAAACAAACAGTTCTTCATATGGTTCGCTCTGAGGAGTTCTGCGTGGAGTGAAGGCATGTAGATCACTTCGATGCAATATTCCAGCAAACAGCCTTTCACAGCCTTTCCCATTCCTCGATAGCAGTCGTAAATTTGAGGCGCATGCGAGACTCGGTAAGTTCAAAACTCACAACTAAAATACTTTCAGTTGCTGGATGCACTGAAAGCATTCAACGAGCCATGAAAAACGCTCCCTTTCTTTAACACCCTCCTGAAATCGAAAGGCCGAGCACTAGCACGCCACTCAGAGGGAGATCATCGGAGTTCAAAGGACACTCGCGCACCAATCATCTCCTCCAAAGGACCATATTGAGTCCATCCTGAGCCACTCAACAGAGGTCATCCGACGGCCCTAAGGCTTCAAGTCTGGCCTCTGTCTGGCCGTCATCTAATGACTGGACGTTCGCCGCCGGACCGTCCGAGCTCCATGAGCGAAGAGATGCTTGGAGGTGGTGGTCGACGTCGAGACAGATGGAGAAGCTGAGAGCAAAGCATGATCGAGCGCAGCTGCCTCATCAGTGGGCGATGGCGGCGGGGGGCACAGCTTCCCAATGGCATGACACAGGGACTACAGCTGCGTGCAATCGCTTCCTTCAACCAAAGTGGCTTCATTCACACACACGTCGCATCCAAAACTGACGTCGACTTCTTCGAGTAGTCAAGCTAATTATGCGCCCTAAAAATGAAATAAGTACCTACTTCCAATAATTTATTGTACGTTTTACGAACAATAATTCTTATCAACTTTCATCTTCGAGTTTGTGCGGAAAACTGCGCTAAAATTCTTTCAAAAAACCATAAGGAGTTTGTTCAAGTAATTCGATTAACTTGAATAATGAACGGAAATTTTTGATAGATTCAGAAAGAAATCGAATATACAGTTCAATTCTAACTAACTAAATCAACTAGAATGTTTCAAAATACTTCTGCACGACGGAATAGTGAATGCTTCCGAATTTAACGTTTACGAATAGATCACGAAACATCGTCAGCATAAAAAAATGTTAATGTTAGTGTCATTTAACAATTTCAAAACTACTCAACGAAATTCATGAGCAACATGCACCACAATTTTAATATTTGTTCTTGAATAAAAATCGTACAATCAATTAAAATTTCACTACGTGCATTTTAAATACTTTCGAATTTGAATTCATGGCTTGCGTGAAGAACTTTATGGAAATACACGAGTCACACATTTTTAACCACGCTGGTAATATTAACTGTATCTCCCAAAACCAGTTGGATCTCATTCCTCAAACTCAAATACTCATTAACTGGTAAATAAACACGCACAGTTGACCTGCAACGGTAGCTTCAAAAACAACTGTTCTTCAACGCACGTCAGGCTTTCATCTAGGCCAAATATTAGGCCCGAATTCCTCAAACATTTTGAGCCCGAGTAACCCGTTGCATCTTCATGCAATATTGTTTTAGATCTTTCCTTCTGAATTTGAAATAGAATATTCACAACCACAAAGTCGACAAACGCACTTTGTATCCACAGTATCTAGGGCCATGCGGTGGTTATTCGAGTACGAGTTGTATGTAACATGTACTCCGATCCATCCCGATCCTAACCCTTAACTTCCAAAATAACATTCTTAATACGAACTATTGCTTTTATTTGTTGATTTGTCATAATTATGCACTCACAAACATGAGGCTTTGGGTCACAGAGGACTGACAATAACAAAACAAGCAAGTCCAGCACTGTTTGAAAACGTGCAGTGCGTTTGCCACAGCCGTCCCACAAATGCAATATAATTTACCTAATGCATTGCCATGAATTCTGTTAAAAATAAGTGTCAATCATTCGCCTGTTACGGTTTGAGACCTGGAAAATTAGTGAAACGGTGTTGGACTCGTACCTACGGCGTCAAGCCATGTAGAGAATATGGTTCCTTCATTAGTGCCTGCACCCGTAAGTGAATTTTACAGTATCCTTCCACCCTATACCAATTCAAAGCCGGTTAAAGATGAAGGAAGTAAACTTATACTAAATTTGATCCACGAAAGAAAATATTTCATATCATAATCTGAATATTACATATACTTCTCGCACCCCCAGAAATGCTATTTCACTTTCAGTGTGGGGTCGCCTAAACCGAATCGAGAAACTTCTGGATACATTCAATGTGTTTCAGAATTCTTTGAACTAACAATGTTTATTTCGGTGAAATAAACACACGCTTCAATGTTTCGTATTTTCCTCAGTGGAGGCAAGTACGAAAACAATTAGTCAAAAACTTACGGAGACTTGAAAGTTAGAGCGTGTCAATAGGAAAATGAGAAACCAAAGTCAGTAAAAGTTCATTATTATGAACGAACAATACAGAGTTTAAAGGTAGGTTAAGTATGCACAAAAGTAGTTTGAAATTCCTACGAAATTCCTGGAAGCGTCGGCCTAACGATTACTGAAATTCCTGGCGTCTTCGCACGAGTTCGGTAATCATTGCGACGCCTCTCCTACGCATGCATCAAATCGGACGGAATTTCGAACACCAACTGTGAATACCTAACTTATCTTCAAGCTCTGTATTGCTCGTTCATAGTAATAACCTTGTTCTGACTGATTTATTATTTTCCTACCGACATGGTCTAACATTAAAGTCCCCGTAATTTTTGAACTAATCGTTTTCGAAGCTGCCTCCATAGAGTAAAATGTGCTTATTACACCGAAACGAACCTCTTGTTGAAGTTTGTTCAAAGAATTGTGAAACACTCTGTATCAACACAGAATATCAACTTCAACTATGTCACGATTGCTACAGAAACAGGCACTGATAAAATAGTCAATACGGGAAAGCAAATTTAACCAGTCAACATCATTACGGAGGTCGAGATCGTATTTCACATCTTAAGCGAAGAGCGACATTGCAAATGAAGAGTAGGTAAAAATATCTCATAATCGGTCGGGAGGGTTCTCCAACAACGACACTGAGACGCAAATTGCAAAAGACAACACCGTCGATGCAAGTGATAATTCACTGCGCCTCCCAGGGACGTGAAAGTGAATCAAAGAAGGAACTCGTAAAAGCAAGCCTACACTGCAGGGGCAGCACCATCATAGGAGCGTGACAACTCGAGTTCCGTTGAGATTTGCCTCGATGCCTGCACGCCGTTACAGGTCACTTCATATCAAGTCTTGATTCTGCGTCACAACGTAGCTGCATTTCCTGGCCTTTTTGAGTCTCGTGGGATATGCATGTGTGCAGCAGATATTTCTAACAGGTCTAGCGGAATGTTTTTTGTCTCAAAAACGCGTCGATGTAGATTAAATCCCACACTTCTGTGCACAACAATTACTACACCGTTTCGTTTTAGTGAAATATATATATACGTCTACTGGTGCAAAAAGTATTATTCCTACATGCATGGATTTATTCCGCTGATGCCGACTAGGAAGTGCATTTACAAAAAAGTCCTGTATGTCCTAGATAAGCTTATACAAATGTTCTATTTTAAAAATTGATAATGTCAACAAATGAACCACATCAGTTTTAAAACTTAAGACTACCTTTGTAAGTACGACTCTTCTGATAATAAAATATACCTTACGCATCGTGGTGTCAGTTCGAATAATTCTCCACGTGAATCAATTTCATCAAAAAATTAAACAACACAAATAATTTATCAAGCTAATGCCAAATTCCTGAGATAAGAGTATATTTTAGCACGCCTAAATTACCTATCCTGACCCACCTATCGGTTCGTTCTTCTCGCTAAACATGGCACTACTCAATAGCAACTTCCCATTCCGTTCGATGATTCCCTCTTAATTTGTTCGTTATCACTAATTGTGGAGGAACGCTGACTCACACATTCTCACACTAAATTCAGTGACTCTTTGGGCACTGGGGCCTAATTTGTACATGAGCAATTCCACTCGTTCAATTTTTAGGCCGCGGTACCTAGAAATGCAAGTCTCGACTTAACGTCAAATTCTCATACTTTCACACGAGTGATTACAAATTTTTTATTCACACGAATTCGCACGGAAGTGAGTTATGTGACTACGACAAATAACTCACTACGTTGCGAACTAAAACTTTAAAACACAATCCACGGAATTAAAATTTTAACAATGACTCCAGACACGTCACATTCGCTTCGTTAGAACGTTTTCGTTGCACAACCACAGCTCCGGCCTTGATACTCTGCCATAGTTGTATTACCTAACATTTCGTTTCTCGAAATCCTCCTCCCCATTTAGTAGTCTTAAACCGAGCATTTTACAATAAATGTATAAATTCAAACGACAAGTACCACTACAAAGAAGTACACATATTTTCTGCATGTACCTGTCTAATCCAGCATTTTATCATTTCTTGAACTCGGATATTCTTTCTATACCGTCTTGATAAAACTCATGACGCAAAAATGTACGAATTCTACCTGTACCTGTTTTACCAAGCCTCTCGCCTTCCTTGACCCTGATCTCTCCAGGCCATCTTACCGGACCTTGCGACGTCCGAATTATTTTCATGATGAGATTGATGCTCGCTTTAAAATAAGTACGTACTGCAGTCTGATGAATATTTCCAATGAGACTGCATTTAGCTTTGCATGGAAAACTAGGAGGGGCCGTAAGAACGATCTAAAATTCTACTAGCCGTCCTTTTAGGGAGCACAGAATTCTTGACGCAGAATGCCCGAATGTATCCGACAATTTTCGGAGATGGAAATTCGTTTTATCGAAATAACTCGATTATTTAAAACTTAGTGAATCTACGCAATTTTGCAAGATAGAAGGGCAAGAAACAGACTAGATCTTAGCCTATTCAGGGTGCGCGAAAAAGCTTAGCTGGACTATAATGACAGGAAAAAAACAAAGTTTCCTTTGCCGTTCGAGGTAGTTTTGAAGACTATCGCTAAGTTTCGCACTAATCTTTCAGGATGACGCACTGAAGGCAAACCTCCTGAATCTCAAGTGAAACATTCTAGAAACAGTCATTTTCAAAACGCGTGATGAAATCTTTTTCTTCTTGAAATATATTTCCCTTTAACCCTTTAAACGTGATTTGTAGTAAAAGTTATTGTGATTAACACGCCTACGTATTAGGTCACCAGTGTACCATCCAACCAGTGTTGCGTGATGAATTGCCTGTGCACCAACACTTTTTTATCTGTGGTTACTGAAAACCCTCATGTATGAATTATAAACGTAACCGTAGACCATTATGCACAGTAAAAAAGGAAAAGTAAAAATGACAGGAACAAATCTAACTTCAAAGCACGAAAGTGTCGCCGAATTCAAATTCAGGACCTATTATGGAACAGATTAGGCATATGCATTCATACATAGAGAACATGTTAAGTCGCATGTGGACAGCTGGGTTGAAAGAATTAATAAGAAAACAAAATTCCTCAAGTGTCCACAGTAACCAGTGCCTCATAGATACGAAAGGCGTTGGGTTAATCCATCAACGGAGAGTGACAACGATTCTGGCCAAGTTAGGTATTGCTATTTATAAGGTTACCCATACCTTAACGGACTTAATTTACTTCTCAACATCTGGTAACGAATGTGACGCAAGATCCGAGCTACATCTTATTCGTTCATGTTTTCTTTTTCAAACATTTTTTCAACGCGTCAAGCACCAAACTACGAAAAAATTAGGCTTTTAGGGCTAAATAATTTTCGGCATGAATGGGTTACGCAGGAACACTAATGTAGTTTACTGCATACTGCAAAACAAGTAAAAATTTACTGGCAGCATCTTCTCTCGGAAACGAAGGCGGAGAGTCCTGTGGTTAATCTGCAAGCCTACAGCTTTCGAAGTGCAGCAAGGTCTCATCACTGCGATGACACCTGCAACCTCACCCAGTCCTAGCATTTCCCTCGCTAAAAAGACACGGCTCCTGTCGAGGCGTCTCCAACACCATGAAGAATGACAAGAGTCGTGCAAATATTCTGTCGCAAATATTCCCGCGATCAGACCCAAGACAGGCTCCATTTCAACACACTAGCAAGTCAGATAAAAATCTGGCAGACGTGCAGCCATTCAACGATTCATACCAACTGCCTCTGATCACGATAATAAAATGATAAAATTAATCTTGAATTCTGGAGAAGTCGAAGTACACAAAGTCACCACAATATGAAAGGAATAAACTGCTATAAAATCATTCACAGAATATTCATCCATGAAATGAAAAAACCCGCAGTAGCTCAGACAGTTCTCATTAAATTCGACACACATGTAAACGTGTCAAGAAAACGCAAACTGAGGTTTCTTTAAAGACTAACGTAATAGATAATCGACACCTAACAACCTCACCACTCAGTGTAACCACTACACATCGTTTTCCAACTATCGACGATATTCAACAAGAAAATTAAACTTACCTGATCTTAGTATGAGAGTTTCCGTGATTTCTTCTGTCCTCATCCGCTTAGCGTTTTTGAATTAAAGTCACTATCTTCTTCAATGAAGGGCCAACGTGTGAACTATTTTTCACGTGCGAAATGAGACAAGTGCATACCTTACGTAATTTACCATCTCTTATAAACTTGTACGGTTGATAAAATTTGTGCACAGGCTATCTAAAAATAAAAAGTGCACTTCACTTTATCTGTTCATGCTGAGGCGTTATAAAAGTGAGTCCCCTCATTCATGAGTTCGCTGCCGACGAGGGCCAGCCAAGAAGAGCATTTGGCAGAGCGTCGCACTTCCTCACACCAAGATTGCAGCCATGCCACTGACTCAGACTGACGTGACCTCTCGCACCGACTCCGAGTCCATGTTGCAGACGATAGTTTTCCAACTGGGGCATTCTGCGGGTGACTCGTACTTCTTCCGGAGCTCTTCCTCAGTTACCCCCCAGACTGTCGTCCATGGATATAACATAATCCTCCACAGTGACCGATTTAAATCTTTGTACTCCGGTCACGTCTTCGTTGTTATTCAAGATCATGGATCACAATAAAATTGCAGCTCGTCAGTGAGCTGATTTTTTGTGTTGTAAGGAAACTTTTTTGAGTAAAAAGAATGTGTATGTAGGCTTCAAATATTTCAAAGAAACCAGGGCTCAAATTAGCCGGTGAACATGCGATTTTCACACGCACAACATTAATAATTTAATGGATGAATCGAGTTGAATTTTCAGACGTATCTTAGTCATAAGTCAATTTGAATTTAGAGACAAAATCCAACCTTCATAAGCAAGAAAAGGCCGATGTAAACTTTTTGACGACGCCGATGTCATCGCATTTCAACGCAATTTCCTATGACAAAACATAATATGCCAAAAATTTCCTTCACGTTAATTACAAATATCTGAACGTGATCATAAGTGAGCTGCTGAAACCGTGTATTTTGTCGTGCATTCTTAGTTATACCAAAGTGGTGTCTGGTGTACTCAGAATATCAATTAATGTTTCACGAGAAAAGCATAGCTCAAATTCAATGAGAGGTTAACAATGTCTTGCGAAGTTTATGCTCAAAAACACACATGACAAATATTAAAATTTTGCGTGTATGAGTATTAGGGAAAGTATCGATCATTGCCATTGCATGAGGAGTTTAGTGAGTTTTCGTTTGAGGCTTCAGTGTTTTCGGTGTAGCGATGTCGACCGCTTGAATTTTTGCTGTCGTACTGTAAGCATTAGGACGTTGGTGCTTAGGATGGAATACAAAAAGGCACCGGGGGACGTGCTCAGTAATCCATTCTCAGGTTTCCTTTTCGACGATCTCCAGGCCGAAACTTACGAGTCTCCACAGTCATTCTGTCCTCGCTCACTATTGCAGACACCAGTGTCTAAAAATAATTATTAAAAGCTAAAACGAAAAAAAGTATATTCGTAAATGTATAACCAAAGAAGATTAATGGAAGACTTACATGTTCGTAGAATATCCGCCAGAAAAGGCACTCACTAACACGGAGCTGCTGAGGTCTCCTCGGTACTTCCAAGCGCGTGCACTTCCAGGCCAAGAGCGGACGAGTTGTTGCGATTATCTGCACAGAAATTCGAATTGTGACTTTAGGCTAGTTGCAAATTTCCGGAAAGAAGATTCTCTTCCTTTTACCAGCCCTTGTTATGAACTGAAATCATACATGTTCGATGAGCAGTTAGAGTAAGAATAGTTTTGTGACATATACAAAATATAAGGACTTGGAGGCGTTGCAAGACGAAGTACAGAGTGCTCAAAATAGGACTGTGCTGCCCTTACAATAAAACACACGGTCACCGTGCTATAGAAAGAGTAAGAAACTTCTTTCTAGCAGAGTTGACTTACAAAACAATAGCTTGGTTTAGAAATGCCCTAAAAATACTGATGGAACGCTTGAGTGCATCGGGGAAATACCCTAAAGATACTGACGGAACGCTAGAGTGCAGCGGGGAAATGCCCTAAAGATACTGACGGAACGCTTGAGTGCAGCGGGGAAATGCCCTAAAGGTACTGACGGAACGCTTGAGTATAGCGGGGAAATAACCTAAAAATACTGACGGAACGCTTGAGTGCAGCGGGGAATTTGGGCTTTGAGCTTCGTTTCGCAGGGGTTAAATTCTGAGACTCCTTGAAAATTCAGCAGTCACACACCGGGAATAGAGCCTGGGCCCTCCCCAGTGCGCTGGGGCCTGCATCATTCAGAATTCGTTTTCAGGGCGTCCCTGAACATCGCTGAACACGAGCGTTCTGTGAAGACGCTGCTGCTCCCAACGAACGTGCAAGATATCGCGTTACCTCGCCCGGGAACGATACGACTGCAGCACTCCGGCATGCAAGGCATCATCTACGGGCCGCCGTAACGCTTGCTTCCTGAGGATCATCGCCACATGCCATTGTGGCCCCACATTTACAACCGGTGCTAATGGCCATAATCCTTCAGTTGCTGCAGTGCGGCTGCTATGCCTGTTAGACAGCTCATTCGCACGACGACGGTGCGAAATTTTCCATGAATTTTTGTGGCTGACGAAATTTGTGATGCGTGCGATCAGACGTTGGATTCGTTGAGCGGCGTTGTTGAAGAGCCTTCCCCTACGTGAACTGATAGCCGTTTCCATTTTCAGCTTGGCCTGTTACGCACGACAATGTGAATAGTATATGCATAAACAGTTACTTTGGAAACTGCTCTGCAATTGGAACATCATTTGAGCTAATTTGAACTATACTGAGGGTTTTCACGAGGTTCAGCTTGGTACATTTCTGATGGCTGACTAGTACTTCAATGATCTCGGGCTTAGCTTTAGTCGTTCAGAATAAATTAGACCAAAAATGTGCTGCGATGTCCATTAATTCCCACGATATCAAGCTCGTATTTGATATAAAATAAATTGATCCATGTATCTTTATATCCTATATGCCTTTAGAATCTCTGTTTCGTAATTTCAGATGAATGCTAATAATGGGCACCTACTACTAATTTTTGAATGAAAATAAAATTTCTTCAAATAGCTCTATTACATTATTATTTACAAAGTTTCTACCCATTCCTAATTATAAACAACTTGACTCTTTATACGCTACAACTCCACTTTGCTAAAAAGCATCCTTGCACTAGGTGCAAGGATACTCTAAAGACATTACGAAGGGCAGAAAGAGGTTCAGGAACAGGGTTACACAAAGCCTGCCCCAAAAAACAAGAGCGGGTTAATACCTCACAGCCACCCGACACAGAGGGAGGGGGAACACAGTCGTGGGCGTGTGAGTTTATGGTTTTGACGACCGGTTACCTCCAGAATGTAGCGTTGGATTTGAGTCTTCCTCCTAATATGAGCTAGTTAATTTTGTTGATCATAATTGACACAGCAGTGCAACACGGTCGGCACGTGTCTGCTGAGGAACTTGATTTTAATGAACATTCCCTGTGAGATCTATTTCATTTCTGATAAATACTTATTTTTCAAGCTGGAATTTATCATTCCATATGCACTAGCATGGAGGACGACGGCTTCCAGCAGCGCCAGCGAGGTGCCCATTTCCAGTCTGGGGGTAATTAAGTTATGCAGTCCGGCATTAAGTTGTGCAGTCCGGCATTAAGTTGTGCAGTCCGGCATTAAGTTGTGCAGTCCAGCATTGAGTTGTGCAGTCCAGCATTGAGTTGTGCAGTCCGGCATTGAGTTGTGCAGTCCAGCATTGAGTTGTGCAGTCCGGCATTAAGTTGTGCAGTCCGGCATTGAGTTGTGCAGTCCGGCAATAAGTTGTGCAGTCTGGTATTTCACTGCCTGACGTGTTGATTTGTTGGGCTGGTTTTTAGATCCTGTCTTGGCTTAGAAAAGACATTACTTTTTCTGCTGGTCAATTTTTCAAGCAGTCAGTGCCTCTTTTTACGCAACTGTCTTCTTCAGGAACAGTTCTTCCGTGTGCACTCTACATTTAGATAATCAGTTTCGCTGGAGTTGATTAAAACTGAACGCCATACATAGAATCATAACTGTTAATTCTTGCTGATGTATGACTTAGTATGAAAACATGTTCAAATTTTAACTGGAATGTGAATAAATATTCAAAATTGTCAGTTTTTTCAACAGGTTATCTCGATTGGGCGCTCACAAGTCGGAGATGGTCCTGAGCTCCCAACCCATTTTTTGCAGTCATGGTTGTAATAATAAACTGATGGATATTTTTTGGGAATTAGCCATCCGCAGTTTCTTTTCTCTCATCTTTTTTTTTGTAGAGGATGTCTCCTCCCCAATCGCGTCTAATTTTGTCATTCTTCACTCGTTCCATCTATTCAATCTGGCGCTGCACAGACCATCGTGCGCGGAATCAACCGAGGCCTTTCTCCAAAAAATAGACTACAGAAGTAAAAGCTCATTTGGGCGAGATCATCGTACAGCGGCGGCCGCGGTAGCCGGACGGAGGGAGAGTGTGTGTTATCCGCACACTGCCAAGTTTGGAGCGGTCCGCAGTGCCGGCAAACTCGGGACGTCCGCCCGTAGCGAGCTTGCTGGGGTCAAGGTCCCTCGCCATTATTTTCAAATCGTCATAATCTCCTTTACTTCTTCCGAGTAGTGTCTTTTTTTTAAATGATCTTGAAATTCTCGATTTTGCGAGAGAGAATTCAATCCGCTGATTTTTGCAAATTCGTTTCGTAATTTAACATCTGTACTCTTCAAATTACCAAATTCTATTCGATTCATTAAATCATTAGCAATTTGGTAGTTCACTGAGCTCCTGTGAATTTTTCAGTAAGTCATTTTCATCGATACTTTTCTTACTCCTTTTATCGTTGAATAATTGTAATAGTGACATCGTAATGCCATGGAGCAATCCCGATAAAGAATCAATACCTTCAAAAGGAAAGAAGCTTTCTTCTAAACAAGTTGGCAGACAGCATTTTAAATTTGAAATGCCTTTAAATTACTGGCAGGGCACCTGAATGCAGCGAGGGACGTGAGGTTTAGTGTTCCTCTCCCAAAGGATGCACTCCGTAACCATGGGAGAATCAGCTTTAGAGCACCCCCGGGATTGAACCTGGAACCTCCTCATTAGAAGGCCAGCGCGCTGCACACAGCACCACAGAGTTTTTTACATACTTGCTAATTCTCATTCCAAGCGAGGCTGATTTTGAACATTCTTCGCCGATGTTTAGCCATCTCGTTGTGGAGCAGTGTCACTACAGTAGGTAATCACATTTGAATCTGACGTATCACTTGTTATATTATTCGTGTTATTTAAGTATTAGTCATACTTTAGACGTGATTTCTCGCAAAGCGCAGGTCGTTAAACAACTCTACGATGGTCCTAGTAAAATCTTCAGGGTCATTTAGGGTAGAACAGGGTCGCAGATACGACAGGACTCGGCCGCGAACCCTGAGAGCATCCAGTGTGACTGAGCGGCGAGAGAGCGGACGACTTGGGTGAGGTGGGGTGGGCGCTGGTGGCGGCTGCTGAAGTAAAATCTAAGGTGTAGACTGAAATAGGTGTTATAATTGATACTCTGATGCATAAGTGATAACTTCGATTGGTTTTGCCGTCACGATAACATCTACGATAGGTAGTAAATATTGAATAAGTGTTACTGTTAATGTTAGATGTAGGCAGTAAAATTAAATAAGTGTCGCTGTTAATATTAAGTGTTGGTTGTAAAATCGAACAAGTGTTGCCAGTATGAACACACAGTAATATCCAGGTTGTAAAATTGAATTAGGTGTTGCCTGTGTTTTAGTAGCTAGGTTGTAAAATTGAATTGGTGTTGCAGGAGCTGTAATATCTGGGCAGTCAAATTAAACAGGGGCTGTCGGTACTTTAATATTTAGGTAGTAGAATTAAACAGGGGTTGTCAGAACTGTAATATTTATGTATCAAATCGCATAGGTACTGTTAGTACGATAATATTTAGGTCATAAAATCGAACAGGTGTTGATGTTGGTGGAATATCTGGGTTTTTGTTTTCCATGTGCACAAGGACTTTGACATAGTGAAGCACATCACATAGTATTCCAGTGTACACTCTACATAGCATTCCAGTGTACACTCTACATAGTGTTCCAGTGTACACCCCACATAGTGTTCCAGCTTACACCCCACATAGTACTCCAGCGAACACTCCACATAGTGTTTCAGCGTACACCTCGCATAGTATTCCAGCGTACACCCCACAAAGTGCTCCAGTGTACATGCCACATAGTATTCCAGTGTACACGCCACATAGTATTGCAGCGTATCATCATTATAAAGAAAATATACAGAGAGTTACGAAAATGTGTTACCGCAGTTTAACGGTTCATCAAGTGCTTATTATATATCGTCTAATTTGTTTTCAATATTATAGCGAACTACATTAGGCATTCATTTATTACGTTGTTTTTCTATGTTTAATATGATATTGAATTGAATTTATTTAAAAACAGCTTCATAATCATTCATCGTGTGGCAAGATTTATTTGCAAAAACCCTGCATGTGCTGTGCCAAGGACTGAGAAATCCAATCGTGCAAAGCACATTTCCATTTTTCGTTCCTCAATGGACCGAACGTCGTTGAGTGCAACAAATCATATTATTCACAGCCATCAATTCAAATTAGTGCTGCTATTTTTTGTGGAAATCAACGAAGTTTCGAGCTTCGTAAAAGAACAATGGATTATTGAAACAGTAAAAATTATTGGTTCTTCACTCGTGATTAATCTTACAATTCGAGAACATGCGAGAGTGTGAATGTGTGCGTGAGCTGTTTGTTTATCCGCCTAAAAGCAATTAGGCCTGCACTTTTTGAAGTTATCATCTATGAAAAAAATACGGCATCGCAGTAACTAATGGGTGAATGAACAGACCTTTTCTAGGTGCGAAAATTCTAATGAGCCATAATAAAGCACAGCTTAGCGATAAGTTGTGCGTCGAGCCGCTTTGCTGAGTGGTCCTACGCACGATCGCAGCCGTTCATTCAGAACGTATAGTAAAAAAATTGAAAGAACTTTGCATTCGTCCTTGAATATGGCACAGGAACAGCAATTTAGTCATAGAGCTTGAATGCTTGCTGAGTGTCCACAAAGGGGCCCTGTGTACCGGGGAGCGCAAAACACACAAGAACAAGATCTGCATTAGCCGGTGTGTGTTCTTCTTGAGAAAAGTCTAAAGTTTCCACCGTAATAGGAGCCGCCGGGGCGCTGCCTGTGGTACACCTGCTGGTGCGTGAGGAGTTCTAGTGATTCTTAATCCATTTCATCTGTAATGGTGACCCGAATTACCATTAATCCCTCAATATTAATGCACACATGCGTCATTTCATGAATCAGAGGTCATGAATGGTCCTAAAACGTATTCAATCACTCACACATTCACTTCTTTCTGCTCTTCCACTCTCGAAAATGTATTTCTTCCCAAATTTTGTTCTTTCATGACACAAACATTTTTCATACGTAAAGCAACGCGGTTATATTTAGGGCTGCCTGTTAACTTTGCAATGTTACCTTTCCTCAAGAGCACTGCAACACTGAGGCATAACCTACTAAGGCTAACGCCCTTCTTTTTAAGATTAAGTTTTGAAGAGATGAAGCAAATGAAGAAAATATTTCTCATACGATCTGGCATGAACCCCTCGACTGTCCAATTGGTCACGGCAGGCTCTCATTTTTCTCAGGCATTAATGCCTCGCGTGTCCACACTTGCGTTCAGCAAGCTACACCGAAATTCAATCCCAAGGCCTTGAAATTCATTCTCATTGGGATCACATTATTCATCTTCCTAGAGTAGAATGATATTATACCAGAATCACATATTTTTTCTGAGTTTTCGTAGTTATACCCGACAGTATTGTTAAATTTTTCTCGTACGCCACGCGGTGCACGAACAAGTCGAGCACTCCACGCACTCCCTGCATAAGTGTGTAGCTTAAAATTACGACACACACAGCTTGTGGCCTGACAATTCATACATTTAACTCCGGGCTTTTACGTTTCCTAAACTTCCAAGTGTACCATGCGCGTACTCGACTCCTGTTGAAGTACTGCGGTATTGAGCACACTTCGTGTTCAGTGATTTGCGGACTCCAACAACTCTCCAACGACAAAATCTTACGCTTGTTTTTGACCCGTTGAGTGCTACAGAGGAAGCTCAGTCCAAGCATAGTTTGTACAAGGTGCCTAAATCTAAAATAGCTATTTTCATACCCCGAACTCAAAGGGGTAAAAATGCAATCGGTACGTTTTCGATTCATTCGCGTTTTATAGCTTGATTGAAGAAAGTAAAGGCTGAAACGGTAAAAACTTCTACATATACTTTCTAATGGTTCCGCGAAAATTGTTTAACGTACTTGAAGAAAAACGTATGGCCCAGAGAGAAGTCGAATTTCCGTACCGAGGTTTGTCATCATGATAATAACCATAATAATGTGACATCTTTTGAATGAACAAAGCACTGCCTGCCGCTCTATAATTAAACTCACACTCGGTATTGGACACCCGTATTCTCGATGACAAATTTCCTACACCTATTTGTTTGGTTTCTTACCTCAAACTACATTTAACAGTAATTTGGTCAAACGTCTCGGGAGGTTGAGTCACAGGTATCTTTTTACCCATTCCAATGCTAATACGGTATTGCTAAAGTAGACTACAAAAATAGATGAATCTTCAAAATCCATTCCGGTAGCGAAGAAACTACTGAACTTGATAACATTCCGGTAACCTAGATAACTTCTGTATGGTATGCGATCAGGACCCTACAACCTTTTTAGCAATTGCAGGCTCACGAATCACACTTTCCTATTTCGTCCATTTTTATGGTTGATGTTGACTATTTGCGATACAAACAGCAGAGTGAAAGTTTCATACAAACAATGTTCAAATGAAAATCAAACTATATAAAATGGTTTCCCCTTTCAGTACAGGCTGTTATCAAATATTCAGCATCGTATCTTAAAATGAACACAATTTGGCCCAAGTTGTTAATTTTGTGCTTTATGTCGATTAAATGTTTTAAAGTTAAATGTCTCTTAAGTTACGCATTGTACAGTATAAATACAAGCAATTTCTAAAATATTTTTACTACAAAGCAGCCATCAGTCTTCATTCAGAGCTGCCAAGGGATAGACTTGTTTCTTATAGTTACTCCCCAACGATGGAGGGAAGGCAAGGCGTCTCGGAATGACAGATAGGAGGGATTGCATTTGGCTGGACTGAGGAGCACCCAGTGAGAGAAGTAGCAGAATTCGGTGGTGTTTCATGCCTCACTGTTAGCGGGTCGACCAACATTGTAAACAATCCGGTGCATACGGTATTTCAAGTCAAAATTGTGGCAAGGAAAAAAATTCTAACAGTAGGGATCGCCGCTGTGTCTCCTGAATTAATTACTGACCAGAATCGCTTTACGTCAAGGATGGAGCTGCTGAGAAACATCAATGATCACACTCCTCTTGATATTTCTCAACGAACTCTTCGTAGTGAACTTTAAGCAATGTTTATACGGAGCAGAATGGCTCGTAATCGGCCGACGTTAGCTCATGCCAACAAGACCCTAGTTTAAGCTGAGCCAAAGCACAAGCACATTAAACTGTGAAGGCGTTAAGAAGTCTCATGTGGTCAGATGAATCTAGATTTTGTCTCTGTAGCAATGATGCCGGCCGTCGTGTTCATCGAAGACCTCATGAAGCCTTCAACGAGGCCTGTGCACAAGGGGTGATGCAAGAAGGAAGAGGGTCGGTCATGTTATGGGGCTGTTTCAACCACCCAGAAGTGGGTATTTCACTTGAATTATCCGTTAAACTGAATCAGAATGGCTAAATCGAGCTGCTGGATAACCAAGTTTAGCCATTTGCACGATATCTGAATGAAGCAAGGCATGTTGCTTCGCCTGTCTTTCAGGACGAAAGCTGTCCGGTGCATCGGACAAAATTGTCATTAATTGGCACGACAGTCATTCAGGATGTGTCAGGAATTTAGGTTGGCTAGCTAAGTCCCCAGACATGGACCCAATAGGAAATTCGTGGAACCCCTAAAACGACAAGTTAGACACCGAAAATATCGTTAACGTGCTGTGGCCGCACTACGACACCAGTTGATGCAAGAGCCGTTTAAAATCAACTAGGTGTACATTAGGACACTTGCAGACTCAATGCAGGGTAAATTGTCGCCATTATTCGTGCTTGTAAAGGTCTCACACCATATTAGTAGCACGTGACTAATTTTTTATCCAGGGAGCTAATCAAACGTTAGTAATTACATTTCAAATTATTTTGTTAAGTGTCGTCAAACAAGGACCCTGAGTTAGTATGGGTTAAACAAGGTTTTCTGCTCGGTCCCCGCAATCACAGGATCTTCAGACTGGAAGTTATCCTCGTAAGCGCTTCTGGCGAAGGATGAAATCTAGAAAGTCAACATTCGCTTTTTACACTCACGTGAGCAGCAATTCCTGTTCTCTTGCTGATTTTTTTAGGACGATAATCCCCTCAGGGGGCGTAGAACACGTCATAGGCAGTATGGTTAGGTTAGTTAGGTTTGCCTATTTTATGCTACGGGAACTAGCATCCCCAATAGGAGAATGATAGGTTACCTTCTCTTTTGCTATGCCTTCGGGACTTGTATCTTTCTTGTCCACTACGCCTCTTTTTATTTTCCTGCCTTCTTTGCTTATGATTCTTTATTTTTATGATTCTTTATTGTTCCAATCGATTGGTGTACAATTGAAAGTTGATAAACTTTCAAAATCGATTGGTTTACTGTATAAAGTAAGAAATATA
>VOMN01120677.1:0-16419 GCA_014899125.1 Orchestia grillus
ATGTTTTCTCGGACCCGCCTTTATAGGTAGAGTGAATAAATACAAAACAGAATTATGTGTATAACAGGCAAAAATACCGACATATTTTAAGTATGATAAACGTGAATTTACTCTGCATTGCACGCAGCTTCAATAAATGAGATAAGTCACTTAAAATAATATAAGTTTTATTTTTGGAGGCCCCTACCAATTGACCCATGGGTTGGTACCGGTTCATGGACCGGGGCTAGGGGACCGCTGCTCTATGTAAAGCACGTTACTTTTCCCAGACAACTTTCAACCTCTCATAAAACTAACAACAATTTATACAATCTGAACCGGATGTTCTTAATGCTCCACAAACCTTAAATCAATATCATACACAAATTTTTAATGTTTAAATACTTTTCTTCAAGATATCAATATCATACACAAATTTTCACTATTTAAACCTTTTTCTTTAAGATAGTCTTGTTTTTCTCTAAAATTACAGCAATCACCTACGTCTGACGTGTCCGTAGTAGCCGCTGTAGGTGACCTTGTCGACATCAGGAAAGCCCAGGCCCTTGCAGACAATCTCGCCCTCCCTCAGGTCCCACTCGTCGTCACAAACGTTGCCCCAGGACCCGTCGTGGTACACCTCAACGTTACCTGCAAATAACGGCACCGATGTTACATTTTCAACATAGTATGTAGTATTACAACTCCAACAAATATGTAGTAGAAACTGGACCCGTGGAAATACCAGGGCTTTTGTTAATTCTAACAGGGTCATTTCTTATACTGGGCATTTCTTATTCACCCTTGTAGTAATTAACATTTAGCTTACTGTGAGCGCGCAGTCTTCTTTTACCGTGTATAGTTTTCATGCATTACAAGTACTGTAGTTCCCTCATTCTCCTTTGTTGGAAACGCATGTTACCTATTTTTGCATGATCTCCTTTTCTAACCCCTTGAAAGTACACTAAGCCCCCTGAACCCGTTGGGTCACTATTTTGAAGTCACGTTCAAGCCTCCTATGATTCTTCTGTATTTTCTAACAAATATCCAAAAGCCAAAGAAAAATTTCATTCACTGTTACCCCAATGAACCGTAGCCATTATACGATGGGAAAGCTATTTTTATTTAGAAATATTAAGAAAAATTCATTGAGAGATGAGTGCGTTGAACAGAGTAGCCCACGAAGGAAGGCACGGACGAAGGAAGGTGCCAAATTACTAATATACTCCTGTAGGCAGCAAACATATTTCTTTATACATTGTTTATTGGAGAAAAAGGACATCTGTTTGTTGATAATTTTTCTATTACTTTTTTCAATCTTCCTCACAAGAATTTTAAACGGTTCAATTTGACCAAATTGAAAATTCTCGTGAGGAAAATTTAAAAAAACTAATAGAAAAATTGTCAACAAGCAGATGTCCTTGGTCTTCAATAAAAAATGTATAAAATAAAATTATTGATATATAGGTGAATACAGAGTTACAATTACATCAGCATTGATGTATTTTTTACGTTTATAGTAATAGTTAGTGGTGGTACAACTTTCGTCTTGCATCGACGGTAAAATATAAGGGAGATTCAACACATACATTTTTCATAGAAACAAAATTGAGGAGTAATTTTAAAGCTAATTGTCAGTTTTCACAATGATTTACTTCACGACAAAATGCTCATCATTAGAAAACGAGATGCGTAGTACGTTCCTCCCACATAAATTCACACGCGTATGACACGAAAATAACAGCACCTAGAAATCCGCGAAGGTATCCGACATTCTTAATTAAAAGCCAAATCTAAAGTATAATTTTGGAGATAAATAAAGCACGGATTTCTACAGTAAGTTTGCGGTAGAGCGTTATATGAACATCAGCTTGTTTAATGATAAGACGGCCCCTCTACTGGCCCGAAACTCGACACAGTCATTACGGAGGCATTTTCTTACCGCTGAAATAAAACTAATGGTGAAATGAAAAGTCAGCTTTGTGAAAATGAAATTAATTGCAGGCAGCAAGGAAAAAAAGTGTGAATCTTAGTTAAGTTTATACCCTAGAGAAGTGGCATTTCGTTGTACGCGATGCTTTAAACTTATAACACACTCTGCGAAAGAGCGCGAAAGCTCGGGTATTAAAAATTACAGTCCAGCTGAAGCTTTTAATTTCTACTCAACATGAACTCTGGACGTCCCCCATTGTCCTTTACAAGATGCTTTCAACTGTATACCTATTTTTGGGTCCCCCTGCATTTGCACACCCATGATCGGCAGCGGTGGTTTTGACGGATACGTTAGTGTTCGTGTATTTATTAATCGAAATGACTGGAATTACCTTCGAACTCTGCCCTGCCGTCCACAAGACGAGTTTTGCCTTCGTAGTCGCCGTCTCTGTTCCTTAATTTCCTGAGCCGTCGCTTGACGTACTCTTCCCTGCGCGACGTGGCGTGACGTACGCGACGTGGATTCCGTCTTCCACCGCGACGTACGACGTCCGTGCCTTCCTGTCTGTTCCTCCTGCGTCGGCGTCTTCGTCTTCTCACTGCGTCTGCTTCGTCAGTGACGAACGCAATGACGAGCATGGCAAGAAGGGTGCAGACGAGCAGCTTCGTCGGAGACATGACGCAGACGAGAAAATTTTAAGGCCGTCACCGCGGAGGCCTTATGCTTCCCAAACTAAAATGCTACTGAAATAAATTAGGGTTTGATCGTAAGAACGTCGTAAGGACCCACGTTTCGAGGGCAGTTTTAATGTTTTAAAACTGTGCAGTAAACAAGCGGAACATTGGCCTGAAAAAGGAAGGTTATGTTAGCATGAAACCGGTATAAAACTTCAGTATAGAATATAAATATAAGTGTAATTGATTATTAGTTTAGAGTCCCAATCCACATTAGATGTGACCCCAAGGGAAGGAAAAGAAAAAGGGACCATTTAGTGTGGACTGTAGAAAACGTGAGATTTATGCACAGGTGTGTTCCCACACCGAGATTCCCTAAGCTTAGAAATAGCAAGTTAAAAAGAAAGAAAAGATAAAGAAGAGATAGCATACAAGGTATGAAAATTGAAAGAAGCAAAGTGGGCACGAAAAATGGAAGCCCTGAAGGACTATCTACAGCTGAGGTAACCTAAAAAAAAAACCAGTGTACTCCTGGGGTCGCCAGGATCAACAAACTCGACTAACCTAACCCTATTGCCTATCCTATACTCCCTGACGGGAAATATATGTATAAACTGAATCCATCGTATAGAATACAACGAGAAACGAGGCAATATCTGTATTTTCATTCCTTCTTTCTTGAATGGTCTCGCATAAGCCAGTAAGAGAGGCGCCGCTTGAGGAGGAGGGACTAGGTTGGAGGGACTAGGTTGAAGGGACTAGGTTGAAGGAACTAGGTTGAAGGAACTAGGTTGAAGGAACTAGGTTGAAGGGACTAGGTTGAAGGGACTAGGTTGAAGAGACTATGTTGAAGGGACTATGTTGAAGAGACTATGTTGAAGAGACTGTGTTGAAGGGACCGTTTCCACACGCAATTCAACAGTGTGTTTTTTATGATGAACTTGCGCCTTTTAAATTATATATTTAACACGCTCAGATTTTCTCGGCTATCGCAACCAAATAATACAATACATTGTACAAATCTACGAAAATTTCGAACTATCATTATCATTTGCTGCCTAGTTTATGTAGTACCAATTCTCGGAATGTGATTTAAATTTTCCGTTCATTACCACAAATGACAAAAAGGGTTTTTTTAAGTGCGGGTAGTTCACAGTCGCTCTTCTCTTCCACTGCAGCGACCGCTTTTCTAACGAGCGATAATTTCACTCTAAGTGTGAGTCATCTATGTAAGGTCAGACTGTTCCTGACTGAACATGACTGATTAAATCAGTCATTGGATGATCGGACAGGACTCGCTGAAATTTTGCTTCACTTCAACATAAACGCAACTTTTTTCCACGAACTTTTTCGACATTTGTTTTCGAACTTTTTTCAACTTCTCGTTGTAAAACACCATGATTTACTTTACATATATTTTTTAATCTCTAGAAAGCTACAAATAGATAACTAAAAACGATAGATGACTGTTACGAGTGGTTATTGTGAGAAAACTGCTTTGCCCTCCAGTCTTTGTCCCTGAAGCTGATGAATATTTTCTGGATTCGACTGCCGCACAAAGTTCGCTAAATCACTCGTGTGCTGTCATTCGTTCCATCTTTAAAACTCATCGATATTTATTGGAAAAACTTCCTGCACATTACTCGTCAAATTTTATCGCAACAAAACAATTCTCGATCAATAATCCTAGTCATTAATATATTACCTCAGTAATATATTTCTCACTGAAGTTTCATAGCGAACAGCATACTACATTTCTCCCTAAAGTTTCACAGTGTGTCGCATGCTACATTTCTCACTGATGTTTCACACTGAGCCACATATTACATTTCTCAGTCAAGTTTCACAGT
Source organism: Orchestia grillus (assembly GCA_014899125.1). Taxonomy (NCBI): domain Eukaryota; kingdom Metazoa; phylum Arthropoda; class Malacostraca; order Amphipoda; family Talitridae; genus Orchestia; species Orchestia grillus. The sequence goes on from VOMN01120677.1 coordinate 4,437, forward strand.
GAGTGACATATTACATTTCTCAGTCAAGTTTCACAGTGAGTGACATACTACATTCCTCCTTAAAGTTTGACAGCGAGTGACATGCTACATTTCTCACTGAAGTATCACAGCGAGTCACATATTACATTTCTCAGTCAAGTTTCACACTGAGTCACATACTACATTCCTCCCTAAAGTTTGACAGCGAGCAACGTACTACATTTCTCACTGTAGTTTCATAGTGAGCAACATATTACATTTCTCAGTTAAGTTTCACAGTGAGTCACATACTACATTCCTCCCTGAAGTTTGACAGCGGGCAACATATGCGCGGGCACGGCACTCGAGGTGCCGAGGATGAGTCAAGCTGAGACCTACATGTCGAGGTCGTCCACTCCACACACCCTGCCCCACTGGACTGGCCGCCTGCTCTGCCCGTCGCCACACTGCGGGTGCCCGCCACCTACTGGCACGTCTGCTGTTTCTCTCGCCATGAACTCGCTCTCGGATCCTTGAAATCGAGGGAATAGCAGCGCTGCATTGAAGAAAAACGAGCCTGTCTCAGCCTGTCTTAATTCCAGCTTGGACATTAGGAGGAGCGATGTGCTCTTAAATATTGTATTAAGGGATGTTACAAACTGACGCGTGAAAGATTGATCTAATTTCATAACGGAGTTTTCGTACGGCGAGGCAGGGTTCAGTAAGCCGTGAACGTGAGGAAAACTTAGAAGTCTTTAAGGACAGCTTGTCCATGACTGATCATGACAGGGCAATCATGGCACTTGGGACAGAATTTACTGAAAAAATGTATTATAAAAGGAGTACGTCATTTCTTTACACGATCGAAAAATGTTTTAACTAGGTGATGAACTTTTTCACTCCCGAATTTTGCGAATAGGAAAAATATAACCATAGGAAAATTACAGCCATGACTTTTCTAAACAAAATATTGTTTGAAGCTTTTTCCCAGCACACTTCAACATCCTGGAAACTCCCAATTCCCTTCAGTTTTTACCTCGGGTTCCTGATGAGTTTTGCGAGCCCCTCGTGCTCCTCTGACGCCTCTCCGCTCCGCCGCATTCCAGCGCCGTCATATTTTGTACGTGAATTGATTCCGTGCACTAACGAACTGACAAGTAAATCGCATTAGTCACTTGAAAATCTAGTAAATGACAATTATTTTTATCTGGTCGGACGAGCTTCATTCATATCACTGAATTCAAGGGACACTCGAATTGGAGGTGTGGAGTTTAATCACTATTGACAGCAGGGAAGGTCACAGCTGTTCAGAAAGTCATCTTTTTTGATAAACTCGACGTTTCATCACGAGAACAGAACATGTCACCCGAAAAGATTTGGCTCACTATACTTCAATTTGATAGACCAGGCGTTAAAATAGTAAAGGATTTAAAGGATGCGATCGGCCTTTTAATTTGACTGAGAGCATTTCGTCCCCAGAAGGGAGATAAACTATACATTCAACCTTGTAGTATGGTCAGTGTTGCTATTCATGACATTATCGTTCATCACAGCAAATGAAAAATTCACACTTCACTCGATCAATATTGGACAAATTTTACAAATAGCGTGCCAGAAAGTAAGAATTTAACATCATCTCCTTAAAATATGTTTCTTATCCAGACAGCCCCAGCTATAATAAATTCTAACCATAGAGTGTAGCTCTCTAGAGGTCAGAGAACAGCATGACCCGGCCTATCAGAGGGAGCATCTCAAGTCAGTGTCTTGGTGAAGGTTTAGCTTTGGACACAATCCCATCTCAGGGACATAACGGACACCGGCTGGTCTGGTCGTGTAGATTTTGTGCCTTTTATTTCAAGTCAGTCAGTTTTATTTTAAGTCTTTATTCAACTCGTATTTTGAGTGCGTCAGTTCTTGAGCCCTGAGACGGGGAGTTGAAAACGCTAAATTTGGAGGGTGCAAACTCACGATATATTTCCTATAAAACGAGAGTTTGGGAATTGGTGCTGTGTTCGCGTCACTGATAGAAGAATGTGTAAGATAGCAGCAGAGCGTTCAGAAATCGCGCAAGTCGTGGTGTTTGTGGGCCGGATTGTCTACAACAGCTCTGGCACCGCAGCTGCTTCGAAAGGTCAACGGATGAACGCTGTGTCCAACCGAGAGATGGTGAAAGCAACAGGACACGATCGTGAGGCACCGTCAGCAACAGGACACGATCGTGAGGCACCGTCAGCAACAGGACACGATCGTGAGGCACCGTCAGCAACAGGACACGATCGTGAGGCACCGTCAGCAACAGGACACGATCGTGAGAGATCGTACCACCACAACCGTTAGAGACCGTCGACACCACATTTGTGAAAGACCGTCAGTGATAATGAAAGTATTGGAATTAGAAAAAGAGCTTGTACTATGAATAGAGCTGTTCATACTCCCCTAACCCCTGCACCGAGCATGTTGCATCACACATCGCTCAGTTTGCCCTCAGAGGACATCTCGTGTCTTCAAAACGAATTAATTTAAGAGGCGTGATGTTATTTTCAGAGTGAAAAATTCCTTTCGAGTCATATTCGGTTCCTTTATCTCTTACGACACTACAGCAAAATCGATTGAAAATATTTCAAAACGAGAGTCATTTTTGTGGAAAAAATTCTTACTTTCATATAATTAAGGTTGAGTGAGTGTTATAAACACAGTAAAATTTCAATATTGCAGTTAGTGTAGACAAAGTCATGAAACAAATACGAAGTTTTAAAATCAATCCATACTGAAAAAATTTTAGGCATAAAAAATTAGTCAATGCTACAGCAAGTTAGACATATATTCAGAAACATAATCATACGCGGTGTGTATTTATAGACTGTTAGAAATAAATTTTAGATGAAATTAATTAAATTTGGAATAAATTTCCCAACAGCTACAAGAACTATTAGATATTAAATCCAACCCTTGGGTCCTAATTACACTTCATCAATCATATTTGCTCATTTCAATATTCAATTACGTTTTCAAAATTTTCATTCTCCTCAGTATGAACTGTAGAAAACGTAGAATCTATGCACAGGTGTGTTCCAAAACCGGATTCCCTACGCATAGAAACGGAATATTAAGAAGAAAGATGAAGACAAGACAAAGAAGAGATAGCAAAAAAAGTATGTAAATTGAAAAAAGTGACGTGGTAGCGAAAGATAGAAGACCCTAAGGCCTAATTATAGCTGAGGATTGATCTAAAAATAAACTAGTCCATTAGAGGCAACCCACCTCGGAATGCCGTGACTCACAGGTTTCCTTCCTAGATTTCAGCGTTGGCGACCCTGAAGTGCGTGCCAGTTCCGCGTGGGCGCGAGTGAACCGACGTACATTCATGCAGAGTGATGCCATCGCACATCCAGTCACGCCTTCAGCGTTTCCTCTCACGTCAGTCACGTTGTTTTCATTGAAAATTGTAAACAGGTTACATGGAACCTGCGAATTTCTGGTTTTCTTATGCACAGGTTCTTTGGAACCTGCCATGACGAAGCGCAGGAGTGTTGACTTGTTAGAAATTTGGTGCACGAGTTCACTTCAAAAAACAGACTTGCAGGAAAATGTCATCACAAAATGGTTACATTCAAAATGTGAAATTCCGGCCCGTGGGTGTAGACTGTGACCAGACGCACAATAGAAAGTCAGGAAACAGCTATTCTCTAACTTAGCGGACAAGGGCGTTAAATTTTTCTTAATAAAATTTATAATTATCCATGCCCAAAAATATCTACTGCGTCCAAGAAAAAAATTATGTAGCATTACCGAATCATACATTCAATAGCACAAATGCGTGCAATGACTCAAGCCCTTATTTTCTAGTCATTATCCCAAATTAGATTTCAAATTCTGCCTGAAAACTCTCGATACCAGGAATTCTTTCAAGTGAAAGACTCCTAGCGTGAGACGTGCACTGTAACATACTACATCAGTAAGAGTGTAAAGCCTGCTATGGCTCCTGCATTGGGAGCGCGGCCCGTCAAGCGAGGGTCAGATTCTCAGAACATTGGGCATTAGTCAAACCATTAACAGACAGTTACCATCCGTCAAACCATTAACAGACAGTTACAAAAACCATCTCACTCGAACCATCAAACTCACGGCGTAAGTTTGAATCATCCTTTCAAGATTAAACACTTTTTCGGCAATAACCCAACAAGCAACGCAATAAATGTTGGAATTTTAGAATTTTTGTACAGATTTAAAAAAATGCGTTAAATTTCGACCATACCTCAGTCCCGTTACATTTTACTTGAACCATCTGGCCAAAATGTACAGTTTTTGTTACTCGCAGATTGACTCTGTAGGAACTTTTTATTTTATTTTATATTAATCTTTGCTTTCTTATTTTAGAAATGTGTATTTTTACCATTGTAATTTGTTACGTTATTAACATTAAGTATTTTATATTCCAGATGACATCCACTAATGACGTCATTTTACGATACCAGACGGGTCTGAGTGTCGCATATGTTTTTTACATCAACGATTGTACTTCTTTCTAGGCTCAGGGTTGAATTCCCAACTCAAAAACCAATTTCTGCAATGACAGAATTAAGTTCATAAACAAGTCATCACATTTTCCATGTTCCACTTCCGCGCCGGTCTGAGCAAGATAGCATTCTTTCGTTTATGTTCGTAGGAGGACATGCATTTCAAACTTAAATAGCAATTCTTCTATAAATGGTCATCTTCATCATTGATAAAAGACACTAACAGAATTAACTTCGCCCGACTTTGGTTAGCTTCAATTAAAGAGCAATTCTTTCACTTATGGATTACAATGAATCTTTTGACGATGTATTTGCATCGACTTGATGTAGAAGACGTGTTGATCAACACACTAGTAAACGCATTGCTCACGTCTAGAGCTTCGACATGACAATGTGTAGTCCTCCATAATTACTTGCCTTACTTGATTCATGCACTATTTGGATTGTGTTGAAATATTTAGATCCTAGTGTTTGAAATGTGAGCGCACATTTCAAAAGCATGGAACTTAAATTTTGAGTATAAATCAAATCGCGCATGAAACCAGTACATCACAGATACATCCATCGATGGCTACGTACATTTGAGGCTTAAATCTTGCTAGCGGTAATGAAATTTGCACTAAACTTTCAATCGATATGTATACGCTTTCGAGTAATTTCGGTCGAGCAATTTCAATACTGCCACATTCACTAAAACCTTCCATAACTTTTCAAAATAAAACGCTTCACGGTTTCACTAAGCCCTATTCCTGTTCTTGGTATTTATTATCTTAATTTCCCGCTCGTTTTAGGCAACAACAATGAGGGACTTCAAGCTCATGTAAGTGTCTACACGATTAATTTCTCCGGGGTCGCATCATTGAGCTATCAATAAATAAGTATCAAAACAACTCACGACTTCACAGCGATCAGCTGGTGGCGTTAGTCCAGCTAAGTGAACTTAGCTACGATGTGTGCTATTATCAAACAAGTTGCGCTCGAGATTTTCACGTAAGTTTTCACACAACTTTGCGACACCTCAGAGCTCACGCAAGTGGAGTTACGTAGAGCGTGAGTGATATATGCACGAGCTGCTGGCTGAGCAATATTCACGTGATATCTGTGTTTTTTACACAAATTTGTGTTGAATGTATGTGATAATTATGAAGTGTTAATTGCGATTGCTACAATTTACTTGGTATTGCAATTTCCGTTATTCTCATGTTAACTTCCTAATTTATGCATATTTCATAGAGACAAAAAATGGTATTTCATTAGTGTACTGAAATAATAAAAAAAATTTGCAGAGGCACATAACAGTTATTTTCAAGTCATCAATTGATCGGTATTCATAACCTAATTCTGTAGAGGCAATCAAGTGCCATTATTTAGTAGGAGTTGGCATGGAATATTAATATAATAAAATAATGAGCCTCATTTCTCTGATCCGACATCTGAAATTCATTTAAGCCAAAATCGCGTCATCGTAAAATTTGGTCGCTGTCGCTTCCCTCCATCATCACCTGACTAGCAGCTACAATGTTTACAAATCCCGGCTCTCTGAATGGCTGTCGCCCAAAGTGCTTCGAAAATACAGTTTGGCGAATGTTCTCGCTAAGATATCTTTGATAACTAAATAATACCAAACTTACGATCATCGTATGCTGAACACAAGTTTTTCACATAAGTCTGACAACATACAATGGTTTTTGATAATCCGGCCCCTGGTCCCCAACCCAATATTTACCTAACCTTGGACAAAAAATTATTTCTCAAATAAAATTGACTTAAAAACCGACTTTAAGATAAAAAGCACGAGCGCACATAGACTAATCATGGTACAGCCCAGGTAAAGGAATTTCTACCGATATACAGTGATATTTCGCCATTATGTTCCGTAGAACATCTTCACTTTCAAAAGTACACGAAGGAAAATGCAGCAACGCTTCACACAGCAACTAAACAGCTATCATCGTTACACTGGAGGTTATCTAGCTCCCCATCTGTTCAGGTTACACTCTTACCTTGCTTGTAGAAAGACGAGAGCAGTGTAATCCAATCTACATCTGAACAGCATCCACGCTTGCAAAGCCTGATCACGTCTCTAGTCCCGCACCGTACAGAACGACCGGCCGGACCGGCCGGACTGTCCGCTAGTTACGTAGCTGCGTCACTTGCAGTGCCGGACTGTCCGCTAGTTACGTAGCTGCATCACTTGCAGTGCCGGACTGTCCGCTAGTTACGTAGCTGCGCCACTTGCAGTGCACGAGGTGAGACCAACAAGCGTAAAGTCTTTTCTAAAATGAACACTACCTCCTGATGTTTTCGAGGTTAAGTTATTATGCGTTCAACTGAAGACATTTTGCTCGCTCTGACAATTGGTGAAAGAATGCCGAAAGATCTACTGAATTACTGGATAGTGAATGACGTTTGTCGTTAGCTTTATTACATATTTGCGTAGCATTTAACAAAGAATTTTGTCTGGAGAAAAATGAATCAGCGTCAGTGTTTCTGATTGTATGTTCAAAATCGAATTAGAACAGTTTCTAGGCATTTACGGACTGAAAGAAGAGATTTAATGTTGAATAATTAATTTCCATCATACCATCGCACTTTGACGCGTCTCTTTCCCTGAAAAATGTTCGTCTCCTATGACTTAGATGTAATGTTTTATATCTTGCGGGTGCCACCTGCGTGCAATGAGTAGCCTGATTGATATTTGTTTACCAGAATACTGATACTGCATCTTCCTTTCAGATTCAAAAGCTAAACTTTGTTCGTTGAAATTCAAAAGTAATCAGAGATTGCTATGCGGGCAGATTGCAAATGAGTTCGTATTCAAAAAGTAATGAGAGATTGCTATGCGGGCAGATTGCAAATGAGTTCATATTCAAAAAGTAATCAGAGATTGCTATGAGGGCAGAATTATAAATGCTCTTTGACAGGCTATTATAATAAAAAAATGTCTCTCGTTGAGACGCTAAAGTTCGTGCCGTCGAAAAATTCGAACGAAAATTTTTAGGATCAGTTAATTTTCCTTGTAATTTATATTCAATAGCATTTATTACAAACATAAGAATGCATGACTTTCATTTCTCAAGATCTGCAGTGCACAGGCTGCGTTTTGCATCAACGCGCTAAGTCAAAGTCTGTAGGTTTGATATCTCAAGATATTGTAGGAAATGCGACAAGAAGCGAATCTTAAAACATGTAATTGACATTGCAACGAAATTTGAAGAAATATTGTTGATGAGAAAGAGGAAAGATCTATTATTCCGAAATATGTCATCTACAAGAAATGGAAACAATCTAGTTTTCCGTCACAAACATTGCAGTACTAAATTGAATTTGCAAATAACGCTAAAATTCCAAACTAGGATTTTTCATAATCTTTCAAGCATTAGTGCTCACATCCACGACGTTAAACTTATTGTAGTTTAACATCGACAAAATAAGTCAACAACAATAATCGGTCGGCAAAATGTTGAGATTGAAACAATGTATGAATATCGGTCACCCATATTAGTTTAGCAATCAGTCCTCAAGCCTCTAGAAAGAATTCAGTTGGACGTGAACAGACTTTACTTCTTGGATCTGATCTAGTGATGACATCATCAAGTGAATATCATGTGCAGTTTGGTCGCTGCAGTGTATCCAACTACGTAAATTTGAGTCACTATCATCGACTGTATACAGAACACTTATTTACCATCTACCATCACACCAGTGTCGTTAACCCTCACCGTTCATCCACGGATTCCAAAATCAACCTTCATGAAGATGCTGCTAGTGTTTCGCAAAAACCAAACGCAGTTCATCACTCAAATAATTTGGCGGGTAAAGGGTAATAATCACAACCAAAATTCGAGAATTCTCTTTCGCACGCGATGAACAAACGAACAGAGCTCGGCACTTCCTGCAGCTGCGACACGGTGGTCCTATTGGCACCCCACAGCACCACCTCTGGTGTCCTCATCAGGAGTGGGGTGATGACGTCAGGTCGGGCACATCACCCCGTCGTGCAAGGGGGGGGGGAGACACGGCCTTGGCTACGACGCCCCAGCGATATCGCTGCAGGGGAGAAGGGGAGGAAGGAGACGTGCACGTGTGAAGATGGCACCACACCCGCGGGGTTGTCAAGAGGAGCCAAGGGGGAGATCGTGGTGGCACGGAGACATGGTCCTGTAGGAGGGTAATGGGTTTGTGAGGTGATCAGGGTTCCCGTGAAATTGTAATGAGTTTGTGTGGTGATCAGGGTTCCCGTGAAATTGTAATGAGTTTGTGAGGTGATTATCGTAACCTTGAAATGGTGATGGTTTGTGTGGTGATTATGGTTCCTGCAGGTTGGTGATAGTTCGTGTGGTGTGGCGGTATCGAGCTGCTCGCCTGATAGGGCAACGATGAACTGGGGTAAATTGGAATTGAATGTGGCCACGTAAACAAGGCGATTGACTTAGTCTTCATTAGCATGGGCGGAAAGTTCATTTGATGTTCATGTTCGATGGTATTGGTCTGAGGGCTATGGTAATCATAGGTTCGTCTACAACGGTGATGGTGGGCATGTGTGTGGTGGGAATGACATCTTGGCACAAGACGCAGGATGGAGACGATAATACCAAGTCTGATGTCATGATTTCGATCTGACGGATTAGCGCTATTTCGTCCTCGACGACGAAGCTAGCGAAGATAACAAGTCGAGATGCAGCACAAGCAATTTCAGTTGCGCTTGCCAAACCATTTTCAGATCGTCGGGCGTGGGTCTAGTTCATAGGAATGCTCCTAGTCTGCATTACGTCCATTTGGATCAAAATTCCTTCTTATCATTTGAAGGCGAGCAGCAGCTCCGCTTGGCTTGACAATTGCACTTCTGCAAACCAATTTACGTCAATTGAACAGCTCAAATTCGTCGCATGTGAACATTTTTTTGCTAATTACAATTCCATGAGAAGTTATAGATTTTCATCGAGGGAAAATACTTCCGCAACTGTCATTTATGTCAGAAGCATTAGCAGCAGCATTCATCTGCAACACCGTTAAAAATTTAATACAAATACAGCTTTTCTCTGGTACTTTAGGTGTGGAAATCGGATTATCCAACGATGGAAATCGGTGGCCGATGATCCACAGCATTTGCGGTTTCCTGTCGCGTTTTTTCTTATTTGCGCTCAATGATGTGTGGAATGAGCAACTCCGGCCAATATAAGGTTTTGTACTCAACTTTAATGGTCGATGCGCTACCTGAAGGTGTTAACTCAATCATATTGCTGACTTGTGTTACAGGAAAGAACATTCCGAGAAGGAGCTCTGAATAAAACATTTTCTACAAACGAAGAAATTTCACTGGACCAAGTTTGAATTTTGGCCATCTGCCAGAGCACAAGCCTCGACGTAATCTTGGCTTAGAAATACTCATTCCGGATAACCTTTTTCGCAATATGCTGTTGCATTTTTGCAACGCAAATAAAGCGAACGCTCTTGCGTTGCTCCATACCTCTAAAATGTGTTTCAGTTTAACAAGGCCTAATACCACAAAAAGTTTAACTCGAAGTGCTCAAGCAATTAGTTGTTTGTATTCGGGAGGTATTCTCAGAGAGCCTCTTCTGCAATGCGAAGATTCTTCGCACAAAGATTTGAAAAAAGTCGGGTTTTCCATTCGAAGAAGACAAGATCAGGACTTTTGTCAGCAGACGTCTTCCTCGACAAGCTAATGACAAGCAAATTTATGAAAAATAGGGCGACGAGTTGAAACTAAAATCGCAAGTATTCTCTACTGGGGTACGACGTTCTTTTTCGGCATTAGAACGAAATAAAGAAGGTACGATGATCGAGAACCAGAGCAAAAACTGCCACTGCACTTCGCAATAATTCTGGTACGTTAATTTTGTGAAGGCACGTTTCACATGCACAATACACGAATTTTTTTTTTGTAAAATTGAGAATCTCCAACGCAAGGAAAAAGTACGTTCGAATCCGAACTGATTAAGTGCGAACTTGTAACCCTTAACGAGACTCGCTTGTACGTTCGAGATATTCAAATTTTTTCAGAGTAATTTCAACTTGCTCAATTATCAAGAACATAGTTTGAATAAAAATAATTTACTATGATGGTTAAGCCTACTCGACAATCAGCTATTACCAATTTCTGCAAGAGGGTGAAAAAAACACGGAAGTTTTAAAAAAAATTCAATATGTGAAGGACTGCAGTAAGGCCGCTATAGTTAGCGACATAGTTAATTAGCGTAAAGATCGTTAACAGTAACTGAGGAAGCGCCTAAATCTAGTATCACGAGTTTCCTGCACGACAAACTGCATGCAAACCTTGTGTGTGTGTGTGTGTGGGTGTGTGTTAACATTTCCCGCCGAGTAAAACCACACAGATTTATTTTCCCCTCCACAAGACATTCCAGTGTAACCACCGGGACTAAAAAGAACCTCAAAAAGAGCGGTATAAAAACTTCATTTTTTGCGGACGCGAACATAACATTGGCAAGAAAATGACGGAATTCAACGCAGCCGTTCTGCGTAAATACTACTAGAATATTTGTTGTAGTATAAAAGCTCACCTGAACAAAATACTTAAAACGGAATTCATTCATACGCTGGAAATCACAAAAAAATAGGGTTAAAATTTGTCTAAAACGTATGAAAGTTAGCCAGAGTTAGGACAAGGTTTCCGTTGAAAAGGTTTAAAATGATTTAAAAGGTTTAAAAGGTTTAAAATGATCGGCCGGCATAACAAAAGTTTTAAAGAGGTAGCAAGCAACTCAAATACATACACAAGACATTAATTAAAATCTGTTGGCGGGCGTGCACTGAACTAACATCTTTTGTGTGATGCAAGATCCGCCGGCCAATTCAAGGAGAAGGAAGACGAGTGTCAACATCTCTCTGCCCATAACGACCTCCCACAACATTAGATGCTGATTCTGAGAAGACAGGCTTAGGATTCTCAAAAAGAACGACAAGTTTGGGAGGTTATTTGAGAGATAGACTGAGCAACGTGATCTCTTGGAGGGGTCCCGAATCTTTGACCTCGTAGTGATGCCAAGTTTTCCTAGAAATCATTTTGAAGAACACAAACCTAAGAAAATTTCTATAAGGGAATGTCTCAATAAGCAAAATAGGAAATCACGACAATGAGATTCAAACAATCGTTCTTGAACAACATAGAATGAATTAAAAAAAAATGCCCACGATGAACTGAATCCCAAGAAGCTCGCTTCAATGTGGCTCGAAGTACATCATTTAAGACTCACTGGACTTTTATAAGTCTTACAATTCGTGCTCTCATGTCTGCCTCATAGAACTTCTATTCACACCACCTAGGGAGGTTTCCAGAGCACGTCACCTGGTCTTCAGTTTGTAGTCACTGATATCCTAAAGTATATAAATAAATAGCATTTGGTCTAGGATGAAGGGACGAGTACCTCTCTCTCTCACGCACTACAAAGTGTCATAGGACAAACTACAGACATTTTTGTTAAAATATTTGAGTACATTGTGCTGTCAACGATACTACAGAGATATGT
>VOMN01120683.1:0-12694 GCA_014899125.1 Orchestia grillus
AGGCTAGGCCGGTTTACGACGAGTATCAATTAGTAGTTACCTTGTCATTTCTTGTAAGCAATTCTTGAAGATGAAGGGCTTATGTGGAAACTATTCTGTTATATTTGTTATAGCATAGGTACGTCTTTATTTGGTTTCTTTTCATAATATTTTAACAATCCCAAACATTTGTCTCTCACCCATTATGGTTATCGATCATTCTCTGAACACAGAATTACTTATATCAAGTTTTTCACACATCAGCTGTCACTCAATAAGAACTTGAAGTGCCTAAGCCGGGGAATTTTCAAGCGGATGTCAAATAAATATCAGAGTCGTCAATTATTTTTACTCATAGTTACAATATATAGCTACAATTCCACATAAAATTACCAAAGTTCGAACACCACGTACAAAGTTTAAGTAAATTTCTATCATAAGTATTTGGAAGGCAGCAGTAAAACAATAACATATGAAGAGCACACAGCTATGAGGGCAAACGCATTGACAGAAGAATGAGCAATAAATATTACAGACCACCAATTCGCTGAACACTGCTTTTCGGTGAAGCTCCTACCCAGCAGCAGTTCACTTTCCTCTCAGTGCTCTACTCGAAAGCATCGGAATTTGACCAAATTGGCCAAAACTTTCATCACCATCAGAGGAAAACCAAATATCTCTCAACATATCTAATTTTTAACTAATCCATTCGAAGTAGTAATTCACGTGAGATCCGAATAACCACCAAACATGGAAGGACGATTTACTGAACACTAACGATAGCCTCAAGTGTTTTGCATGCATCCGCTGTTTACCATAGCACCTGAATCCGAACGATTGACCGTTACGGACAACTAATTTAAAACCCTATTCAAATAAACAAAACTTAATAAATTGCTTTATTAAGGTATTTAAGCACATTACCTCATGTTAAATACCATCATACAGAAATGAAAGTATACCAAAGCTTTAACTTCAACTTCATTTCCATAAGGTAATTATTAAAAACTATGCCGGAATAAATTTATTTAAATTTAAGTACTTGAATAATAAAAATGAGGACACACCTCAATAAACATGATTGCCCCAACTAATTCATGCTTACACACCGGCTAAAGTAAGCACGACGGTGTTATTTACTGCCAATAGATAATATTAGAAGGTCAAGCGAATTTTTTTGTTTCAATTGCTGTAGCTGGACGGAAGCAGAGAAATTGGCAATCTTACCGCTTTAGTAACAGCACAGGGTAAAATTTTAAGCAAACACCAAATCACGTATCATTTCATCAGATAAAATGGGTTCGAAAGAATTCATTTAAATTCCCACGCATACTATTTCCATAAAAAAGATACACACGGAAAAAAATTGACAGCAAACTCAAACAACTAACTCCATGGCAAATTGAAATTAAGGAACCCAAAACAGATAAAATCGAGTCACGAGTACACCATAAATCAAAAACAAAGACTATGAGGTAAATATCGATCCCTTCTATACACACTCGATTAAAATCAAAGAGAAATACCCGAATTCCGCAAGATAAACTCAAATACACACTCATAACTAAAGAAAATTAAATTAAAATGCGATTCATTGATATTTAATACCAATGACGAAAAAAAATGAAGAATGAGCTTCTAATTCGGTAGGTGAAATTAATTTTACGAGGGCAATACTTTAAGATAAAATGGAACAAAATTTGACATTACAATTTGAAGCAAACAGACAGTTAGGAAAAAAGTAGGCAAGGCCGCGGTTCATTTCCATGATCAAGATCATGAAATCAACTGAGGTCTACCACTAACTTGTACTACTAAAGCAGAACCTTTGCGATAACCTTCTTCCCATTGTATAATTTTTTCCCTACTTGCGTTTCTCATTTTTGGACGAGTGAAGTCGTCAAATTTTACATTAAACAAGGAAAGTCAGAAACGAGTTTACTCGTCCTTTCTCGATCTATCGATATAAGCAGACCAGTTTCAAGTGCACTCGAACTTCAGGAGCGAATAAGAAAATATCCAGAGAATCACACGTTTAGTTACCCAATCTGCGGTGAAGGGCTACAAGAGTGGTCTATTTGATAGGCGCATTGAGAAGAGAAGTAACAGTGACAGGGCCTGCTGAAGTTTGGAAGAGACAACCATTCCATGTCGCTTCTAAATTTGAGTTGGTTTTGAAGTCTTGAAGCATTGTCGCGAGGGCGTCGCTCTTTTTGGTGTTCAATACAGGAACGGCATTGCCTTCATGGTCCTCCACGCGTACCCTTTCACCCACCTTACACCCACGAGGAGGCTGCAAGGGTTCCACTGCAGGAACTGGATCGGTGACAGATGCACACAGGACCATACCGTTACTTTTAACTCCGCGCATGGCCTGCGGTTTGAGGTTAGCAAGAACCACGACCATACGATCTCGCATGGCTTCAATAGGCACATATTTTACAAGGCCGCTCACTATTGTTCGGGGAGACTCTTCGCCGATATCAATTTGTTCCACATACAGGGAGTCGGCGCCAGGATGTCTTGAAATATCGACGATCTTCCCCACTAGCATGTTGAATTGACATGGATCAAACTCTTCGGGTTTATTGGGTGCTTTACCCGCAGCTCCTTTAACTTTCTTAGGGGGAGCAGGGTAAGCTAAGTTGATAAGTTTCCTAACCGCAGGGGCTTCTGCAAGTTTCTTAACTGGATCCGTCAGTTTTTTCAGATAAATTTGTACGGCAGATTTCAAGTCACCAGGATGTAAGTTTTTAGAAGCAAAAACTTTGTTCAGCTCATCGGCAGAAATGAAATTCAAATCCCCGCCATTTTCAGGCGACCTAGGGATTGTGAAGTTCTCTTCCCCCAAAACTGGCATCAAAATGTGACGAACAACTGACAAAAGTGGATTGAATTCGACGTTGCCTTCTTCACAGAAGGCAGCTTTAATTTTTTTCTTCAAGGCAGACTCCTGCTCTAGAAGTTCGATGTACTCTTCCTCAGGTGTGAGAGGAGCTCTACAGATGAGAGACGGCATGGAATGTCCGTACAGATGCAGTGTGCCAGCCCCTTCCACGACTTTGATGTGAGTCTCTGCGAACTCTCCTATGGGCTTGCCATTCACAGACATGTAATGCACGTCTGCATTCAGGTGCTTCTCATCAAGGGTTACCAGATCAGGATAGATAACGCCTGACAGAAGGGTTGGGTCCTTCAAAACATTGACAGTAGCATCGATTGAATCTTTGCAGGTAACCATGGCTGACATTTTGTACAAATCAAGAACATAAGATTCCTTGAGTTGGTAATCACTACCTTTAACGAAATTAATTTTCTCAGAGGGAATGCCAAGAGCTGCACAGGATAACTTGATGAGCTCAATGTACAAATTAGCGCGGTGGTGGGCAACGTCCCAAGCAACCGTTCCGCCATTCAAGTGCGTCTGGATGTCCTTCACAGCAATAGTAACCTCCCACCCAACGTTCAAGAAATCTCGAACTTTGGCCAAGTGTCCCAAAATACTAATGCTGGGTTTATCAGTAGTGTCCACTTCCCACAGAACACTGCACTTCTTGTCAGCCAAAGCTTCGAGTCGGGAACTAGCAGTCTCGACTTCAATTAAATCCTTGGTGATTATGCTTAATTTAGCTTCTTTTGAAAGAGAAGAATCTGAAGAGGGTTTCAAGACTGCATCACCACATGCAGTATCCTTCTGAGAATGATTCACAGGTGGAGGATAAGCTAGCGATGTCAACTCCCGAAGCTCAGGGCTATTGAATTCTGCACGAACTGAATCCAATAAGTTGTTAAGGAACACAACTACAGCTTTTTTGAGCTCATCTCCGGGAACATCACCTTTCATAAACTTTTCTTTCAATGCCCCAAAAGATGAGAACTTGGAATCATCACTTAGAGTGAGTTGCTTCTTTTGATTCTCAAGTATGGGAAAAACGACGTAATTTATAAAAGCCATAACTCCATTTTCCGGTTCAGACGGCTCACAAACTGAACTCATAAGTTTTCTCTCTACATCTTCTCTCGAATCGAGCAGGTCTATTTTAGAACTGGCCTCAGAGCTGGACATCTTACCACCAGTCAGCCCGGGTACCATTGGATTCATGAGGTGAGACCTTTTAGAGTAGCCCAATTTAGGCAAGTATTTCTCGGCGTAAGTGAATATCTTACGCTGGTCAACCCCACCGAACTGGACGTCTACTCCGAGGTACTGTTCGTCCAGAGCTTGAAGGCCTGGGTACAGCAAGCCAGACTGTAGAGGCGAGGAGACCTGCTTCACAACCTCCGCGCCCGCCTTCCTGGCGTCATGTTCCGTCACCATCGCGGTCAGGCGGTACACGTCTCTTGTGTAGGCCGGCGACAGTTCGAAAGAGGTGCCTGCACATTGCCAAATATATTTAACACACTGTATTATGCAAGTATACCAGAAAAGCATGTCGTTCAAATATTTCAAACAGTGTGCTCGCACAACAAAAATTGTTCTTAGTATTCAATATCAGAGTAGCACGATGACACTACTAAAAATTGAAATGGTGCCAATGCACAAAACTATACTTAAACAGGAATGTTTTCATTATTTGAAAATTCTCTGATAAACGTTTTCTTCATCCCATAGAACTAAAACATCAATAGATTAATATTATTATAGCAAATAAAATAAAATTATAAACAATAATTAGTAGTAGTGGTGGTGGTGGTGGTAAGGATAGCAGCGCTTCAGTGACTCGGACTGTCGCGCAATGAAAGAGAAGGGGCCATTCAGAATGGACTTAGGAAAAAGGTGAATCAATGCAAACGGTATATACCACATAAAATCCCCTGCGCCTAGAAACAGCAAGTTAAGAAGAAAGAAGAAGCAAAGAAAGAGAATAATCAGTAAAGAAGGCAAGAAAAAGTAAAGACGGAAAGTGGACAGGAAAGATAGTAGAATTCCCGAAGGCCAAGCTATAGCTCAGGTAACTTATCGGAGTCTCGCTGGGAACTCCAGTCCCATAGCATAGAATCGACCAAACTAGCCTAACTTCCTTATCTATGGCCTATTCTATGCTCCTGAGGAAGAAGTCACGCAGTTGAGGCATGTTCGGCTACGCCACAACAATGTCGCTGCTGCTGCTTCAAGAAAATATCTCTAGGTCTTTACTTTGAATATTGTAAAAACGTCTAAAAACTCAGAGTAGATATACCCCAGAAGCTAACAACGGGAGGCAAAAAAGACATTTGAGGTTCCAGTGAATCAAAAAGAAAAGAAGTTGATAACTTTATCACTTCCGGTACAATCAACCGCTAAAGTAAGATAAAAAGCGAAAATTTGACTTGATTATTGTTGAGAATGAGCATTCGTCGATCAATGTCAGTAGAGTACGATGAAAAAGAATTAAAGGTTGGTGCAGATATAGGGCAATGCTTATTTCATTGCACAATTGCATAAAACTTGGAGGTACGAAATTTCGCACTTGAATTTTCGAGAAGTAGCACTAAAATACCCTTCTCCCTTACAGTCACCAGGATTGAGGCACAATCTCGTAACTTGGCGGCCAGAAGCCAGGATTTTGACTAACATGACCTGGTGAAAAGGTTATTCTATCGCGAACCTACGATAAACAAGAGAAGTGTCAATGAGAGGCATAAAAGATTTGTACGCGTTATAGGAAATGGTGATGGCTAGTTTCATACTACGTACTACAAATACCTTAGCCAAATTTCATGCACAAGCATAATTTGTAAAGCTTATTTTAACATGAAATTTGAACTCGAGTTCAGCAGCTTGTATTCAAAGTTGCAGGAAAATTATGATCCGGAAAATCTGGGCTCAACTTCAGACGGTCACAGCTTGTGACAATCAAGGCTTTTGATTTGAGGCTCGGCTTACTAACAGGGTAACCCATAAATAAGGCAAGCAGATTTTAGTGTACCATGAAGTTGTTAAAATCCATCTTAGACATAAAGGTATTAAATCATATCAAAGGAATGTATGTAAGTTTCAGGTTCAGAATTGGTACGTGTGAATAGAATTCAAACCTAGGCTACTGATGAATATTGTTATCAAGCTGCACACTTAAGGTGGAGGTAATGTGTCTATTGTACAAAAGCTCCATACGAACCGATCAACTGCTCGAAAAATTTTAAGAAGTTTAAGGAGACAGTAAAACCACAGAGAGGTTTGGATGAGGCAGACAATTAACGGTGCGGAGCCCTCAGCTTGTCAAAAACACGAGGGAAAATTTGCATCGAAACTATAGTTGAATTTAAAAGACTGACTGAAGCAGCTGATGTGCGCTGATCATTATTGAGTATTGAGATACGAATATTGAGCGCTGAAAGATCTGGGAAAACGACCTTTCAAAAATTCTCTATCGTCTTTATCTTATTGAACGTCACGAGATAATGATGGCTGGAAGAAGTTATATCTCTGATCATATATATATATATATATATATCAAGGCGCGCCATCAAACTAGATATTCACTGATGAGAAAATTGTTATATCAAGTTGGAAACCCACAGAATAACTGAACGTGGGTTTTCTTGAGCACCATTGAAGTTGTGGGATTGTGACTCGTCGTCAGAACCAAAAGATTTTTGCTGGTTTTTCTGTCCTGGGTGGGAAAGCTAAGGTCGCAGTAGAACATTTCTGATATTATGGTACCCTATTGGCTTCTCTGAACTAAAGAACATTTCGAGAGCTCATCATAGAGCATTCAATAGGATTCAACACAATCACATGGTTTCAAATAGATTATAGCTCGATTTTTGTCAATCCACTCATCGCTTATTGGCAAAATTGCGAAGGGAATAGAACGCAACTCAGCAAAAATAACTATGTGCCCATTGTAACGTATTTGTACCTAGGTTTTACTGTAATTTGTATAATATTAAAGAAATGATGTGTCTTCATATTTATTTACCCATGAGTTACAGTCCTTGAATGAAATTTTTTAGCTATAGTAATCCATGAAACTCAAATTTCTGATTCTTTTAGAAAGTAGTACTGGCAACAGCATTTTAGTAACTCAGACTATTTCACAAAGGAAAGAGAAGGGCAGTACCTAGTAATTCGTTCTGAATACAAATCATTCATTTTTGAGTCATAAAAATTTTCTTCGAATCATTCAAAATTTTCATTCATAAAATAATCTGAAATCATAAAACAATTTTCATCATTAAATAGTCTTCATTCACTAGGAAGTTCTGATTTCATTAAAAAATCTTTCCTAATTACAAGGTCTACGCTTGGACTCCCTGATTCATAGGCAATCAGCCGACAATTGAAAGCACGACCATACAGAAGAAAATTTAAGCATCCGTACTAGAATCCCCTGCATCCGGCTAACAACTGATGCCTCTCAGTTTTAATTGTTTACACTCAAAAAAATTTTGTTAGATACATTCAGAAAACCTCTCGTATATACTTTCTACTCAGGCGTGAGTACATTAGGGTTGTATATCAGAAGCCAATAGTTCATTCTCTTAACTTAATAATTTAGCAGCTGATTTCATCACTCGATTCTACTGCACAACTTGCTCGCGACACTTGTCTTCCAGCCCATTTCTTTGCCTGTAACTGTAGCTCGCCATACATTTTTTATGTAGTCCGTAGGAACTATTTATGTAAAAAACCGCCTATCATGAGCCTTCACACCAGACGAAGTGAAGGAATCTATGACAAAAGCTCCACCATCCTTTATGCTTTGGATCACTGTCTTGCTGCAATGTCCATCCTCTTGGCAACTGTAAGTCGCTAAGAGACTGAGATTATGGTCTACAATCTTGAGATACATCTGAGCATTCATTTTTTTCAATAAAATAGAGTTTGCCAGGACCTGCAAATGAGAAGCAGCCCCATACCATTATGCTGCCTTAACCAAATTTCACAGTTCAGATTGCATCATTAGGATTATGCGCCGAGTTTACCTGCATCCGGAAGTAACTAAAAACACTATTTCACTCATATAACTAAATCTACATCTCAGTTGACTACTAGTAATAGTGGTAGTAGTAGAAGAAGTAGTAGCAGTAATGGTACCATGGTTTGTCTCAGTCGACTATAGTACATTACTAGAACAATTTGTAAGCTTCTCTAAATATACCTTGGAAAAATTGGAATGATATATAACATGAAATTATTTCAACAAAGATGTTTTCTTGGTGTTTGAAAAAATCTCTTCTTCTTCTTAGGAACTGCTCAAATAATGGTTTAGTATATTTACAAATGTCATAGCCGCTTCCAAGTTATTTTGAAGTTCAGATTCAGCCACTCGAGAATTCTGCTTTACTTTACGGGCTATATGCTTAGCCGCACGGTTAGAAATTTCCCATCGAGGCCCTGAACGTGGGAGACTTGCAGTGAACTTTTGTGACGAGAGCCGGAGAATCGGGTCACCAATGGTTGAGATCAGTATTTTAAGCACGGATAAAATCTTCTGTAACTAAGATTCACTTTTCTGTAACTAAATTACTTCCCTGGTCTTTTATGACAATTCTTTAGTCTTCGCCGTAATAGAATTCGATAGATGAATTATTCAATTCGGGCTCTCTATCCCAGGCCACGCTGATGCACCGCCTGGAACGAAGTAGATTATTTTCCTAGAAATTTCTATACAATTTCTGTCAGGTAAACCACTGTGGAATGTTCGATGACTATTTTTTATTGTGTTAATAATTTGGGGGGCATGTAGGATACTTGTTGAGGCAATAGTCTAAAATTTTTGTCGATATTATCTGAATACTTCCACACTTCTGTGTTCTGATTCCGCTTTAGTATTCAGCAAGAAAAAATACATTAAATATTCAAATCTTTATTACTTTGCCATTGTGTAACTATGGTATATAAACTTTTAAAAATGCATCAGATATTTATTGCACCCACTA
The DNA here is from genome assembly GCA_014899125.1 of Orchestia grillus. Lineage (NCBI taxonomy): Eukaryota > Metazoa > Arthropoda > Malacostraca > Amphipoda > Talitridae > Orchestia > Orchestia grillus. The sequence continues at coordinate 8,845 of VOMN01120683.1, forward strand.
TACAAATATATTAGTCACTAGAAATCCAAAATTCTTTTCAGAGAGCCATGGGTCCAACTAAAATAGAAGAAAAACTTATCTCAAGCAACAGTGACATTAGCTCCAGAGAACGGACACAATGAGAGGACAGCAAAGAGGACGTACGATTAGCATCAACAAAATCATAACTATACATATTCTATCACATTATGCAATAAAGCACACCAGCAGACGCAATTAACAACCTAGCAATTGAGCATTCTTTTTGATTCACTAATAGCTCCCGAGGTGCATTGATCTACCGATTTTACATGAATAATAACAACAATACAAGGCGAATTAACCTTCACGAAATTCGGAAGATATTCCATTGAAATTGCTCACACCATTCAACAGAGTGAGCCAAAAGATCTAAGAACACACAAATTTACCAGTTAGAAAACACTAGATGAATCTGATCGAATGATACGAGGTCTACTGCAACAGTAAATTTCAAAATTAGGGTCTTACCTTGGACGAAGGTAAGCTTCTCCTGGGGCACATCAATAGCCCGCATCATGGCCCTAATCACAGCTTCGTAGTAGCGAGTGCGATGTTGGATCAGCTCCCATGGTGCCTTCATGTTGTCCAGGTAAGCGTGAAGGTCTGCCAGCAGCACTACTACCTGCGAAAGGCCTTATCATCTTATTCCTACTTTCTCATTCTCCAAGAGGGTATTGCTGACCATGTCACATTGGCATAAGGATGCAAACTTAGGAAACATAAAATTGGAAGACTAAAAGTATCTAAGGCTGCTGCACATAGGTCAGATATAAAACGAACATATAATAAGGGCATTAAACTCCTTACACATTTTTGCTGCCCATCTAGTATTGAATACAATTTCAAGTTGTATTATTATTATTATTCTCTTCAGTTGACCAGACAACTGAACCCATCCCTATGGGCCATGAAAAATGAAGGGCAAGTATCACTTTTGGAGTAGCTAGTCCAAGAAAGAGATGACTTGTTTGAAAAACTATGAACTTGACAGTTTTAAATTCCATAAATACTTCAGTACCTTGAATAGCTATCCTACCGTTCTCTGCTAGTTTTTATTCGTAATTCAATTTTATGAACATAATTCATAAAAGAGATGTAGGTGAGTAAAGAGCACACAATTATTTGAAGAGCACTCATTTCCTTACTAAGCTATAAAATATAGCAAACACCAGGGACAGTACAGCTTCAGCTCAAATAGTATACGTATTTAGTCATAATTGAGAAAGTCATCACAGCACTAAAGGCAATAATAAAATCTCCTAAAATAAAAAAAACGAATAGAAAATATTCTCAAATCCCAGAAAACTGTTTAAACTTGAGATTAGAATCAGCCATATTCAGAGCGCGGATTATTTTTTGTAACCAGAAATGACCTATCAAGGCCTCCAAAGCATCCTTTGCTAATTTTAATGATAAACCGGAGGCTGAGGCATGAGCAGGTCTTGACAGCAGACGAACTGAGATGTCAATGACGTACAGATAAGTATATTTTATTCCTTTCTCTCATATTAGGTAAATCCCAGAAGGTCCATACATAAACTGTCGAGTTACACTCGTTTTCAATGCCATATATTAGGGCAAGGTTAAATATATTTCACTCCCATTGCTATTCTTAATTCCTACTAGCCCACACGATGTTGGGATTTAGTTCCAAATTAAACAGAATAAAAGAGTCATAATGAAAATGCTTTGAATTGCCTCAACGTACAATGAGTATCTACTCAAACACTACCACGTCAACCTGGTGAAGCTGATTAATTGATTTTAAGATCTGCAAGAGCAAAACTGGTCACAACACATCGCAGAAACAAAAGATTTCATATTAGTTTCGGTTTACGGTTTACCAGTGGCACAATGGCTTACCAGTTGCGGCGATTGAAGGTGTAAGATCTGAACTGTGACTCCTAGGATTTAAAAAACGACTCAGATTCCTTACTATTTACTTTACCATATTTATATACTCTGATTTAATATTGCACTATAGCATAGCCAATAATGTAGATCTACATATTCCTCCATCTGAAGCATCAATAATATTTTCATACATGAGCGAGCTATTAAATGTGACCTAGGACGATTTATGACACCCTAATTTTAGAGATAAAAAATACCAACATGATCCCTAACACTTAACAGGCATTTTGCATCTTCACAAAGCCATCTCCACTGTCTGAAAAATGGAGGAATTTTTGAATAAAATTCTACAAAAAAAAAATAAGAGTACTCTAAAACATAAATAATAAAATATTAATACCAAGATGCCTCAACCATTAACTATATTAAACTTTATTTAATTCACTTTAACTTGTTTCAATGGCAGATCCTATCCAAAGATCTCAAGAACAGAATTTGAAAATAGACAAGGGCTATCTATAAACAACTTCTGTTTAATATAAAAAAATGCGAATGAAGTTTCAGAATTATTTTACAATACATTTGATATTATACACTCAAGTTCATTTTTTTACACAGTTCCCAGTTACACTGAGAATTCCGCCACCTGCTACTGAAGTTAACTTAGACTTGAGTTTTTAACTCTCTGTCATCGTCAAAACGCTTCGAGCCAAGCCACTTTTTGGGCAGGAAAAGATGGTAGTTGCTAGGTGCCAAATCTGGGCTGTAGGGTGGGCGAACCTGCAGTTTGCTTACAAACCCCTTAGTCAACCAAACTGCACTGCTGCACATCAACATGTCAGGAGCTTCCTTCTTCATAAGGAAGGAATCCATGTTCATATTATGACAGAAGAATATGCATGCATTTATTTGAGGAAATTATTTATGGATAATGGAGAAAGTATTCTTACGAATGAGATGGCAAAGGAAAATTAAAAAACTATTTACTTCGAACATTTCGAGCATGCAGAGGCTGCTCTAGCTCTGGTGCCCACAAAATAATCATGAACTAAGACAATGTTTTTTATTTTAATTATAGTGATTATAATAACCTAATTCATTACCTACTTACTCTTACTGGCATTTTTTATTCAGAATGGTTAAATTGATGAAACCTTGATTATGAAAAAACAAAGACAATATTAATATCTATGATTTTCATTGATACTATTCATATTCAAACAATTCAATCAAATTGCTTTAATTGTCTCAATAAACCCATTTCGTCACAATTGAAAATCTGGTTTGGAACTTAGCCAAAATTTCTTATTCATTAGTCATCAATAATGTTCAAACTTAGCATCACATCATGCTTTTTAATGGAACAGTCAGGTAGAGTTTTTATTGAAATGTTTGAAAATGTTCCTAACAATGTGATATGTTTATTAATATGTACTTCATAGCATATCAAATTTGAAAACTGATCCTGTAAAAATGACTGCTATGGGCAAAAATTACAAGAAAATTATGTTCTGATGAAATTATATATTATCTCTAACCGATGCATCATAATATTATAAAATCAATTTAGAATCGTTCTAACCATGTGCTGTGGATGCTGCACTGCACATGGGCACATGAATTAGGAGGGAGGATACAATTGCCTCACAGCAGCTTATGTGCATTGCAGCAGTCTCAGCACATGGCGAGTATCATTCGAAATTTAATACTCGTATAATACAGGATGCAAAGGCTATTTGCGAACATTTTTAGTAAGTTAAATAAACAAATATTTCATCACAAAATGTATAAATCTAAATCAAACTTTTACAAATATCCTTGACAACATTTCACTATCAAATTTATCTATATCTATCTATTTTGATATATGATATATTAATACACTTGTAACTATTTGTGTCACACTTTGCAGTACATGCAGAACATCTTCGAAGTATATGAATAACTGTATCTATGATACGCGCACCAGCTACAG
>VOMN01120689.1:0-14395 GCA_014899125.1 Orchestia grillus
ACGGAACATGGTCAAGACGGAACATGGTCAAGACGGAACATGGTCATGACGGAATTAACTTGTTGGTTACAAAACTATGCAGAAAAAAATCTTGTACAAAAAAAACCTATAGTTTAAGAGAAAGTTTTTATTCCATTTGTCAGATAACTATTTGACGATCCCTAGTAGGAAAAGGATGCCTCAACGCAGTTAGCTAGGTTTGTTAAATGAAATAATTTTTTATGAACACTTACGCACACATCATTACAGTTATACATACTCACACTCCATCAACCCTTTGAAAAATGACCTTATAAATAGCTTGAAAAATTTATTGGAACTTTAATTTTCTAGTCACTCCCTCACGTACAGTATCTGAAAATTTGAAAGAGTAATTTTGATGCTTGTTGTGTTGAGTTCGGGATACCAAATGCTCAGTATTGCCTTTTTAGTAAGCCGGGAGAGCGCTGGTAGTTCTCTAGCCGAGGAAGTGTGACCTGTAGTACATACGTAATACCAAACAAAAAATGAACAACGGCTGGGGTGTCCCTTTAGGACTGAAAGTACCCAACTCCTCGCCGTTCGCGTCCACAAACAGACAACTTCACGGCTTGAAAACTCACCGCTTATTAACAAACAGTTACATGGCTTCAAAATGAAATACATGTAGATCCAACAACGCAGGAGTAACATTAGCAGGAAATATACCAAGTGAAGAAAATTCTTATTCTTTGGCTCGCATCTCATACTGCAAAGATAATTTTGAACTAATAAAGAGATTAGCCACAAAAAACGATAAAAAATGATTAAATTTTGGGGATATAATGATTAATGCTGTAAAATAGGCTTGGTAATCTTCTCTTTTCAAAAAAGGTGGTTGAAGACTAGAGAAATTATTCCTACAAGCTAGTTCAACAACCCGCCCAAACGGTGCATCTTCATCCCTATTAGACAAAAGAAAGTCACATCGGTCGGCAGGAAGCAAGGGCTCTTGACTCCTAATGACCATAATGCACGAGTAAAAATAGCACCTGATGCCAGTCAGTCGAGGACAAAGACAGAGGATCGAATTGGGTCTCAGAAGAACCTTCGACGCGTTTCAGGGGTTCAGAATGAAAGTAAACACGCCCCGAGCTTCTGAGAAGCGGTAGTGTCCGGATACCAGGAAGCGCACCTTCATAAAGTTCCCAACTACCAACTTCGAACGATCACTCGCCTCCAGTCAACCTAAGCAAAAGCATCAAAACTTTCTTGAACATGCCCTGCCTTTCCCGGAAACAAGGCTTTCCATTAGCTGTCGAAGTGTTGCTTCCTGAGAATACGTTTCCAAGGAAATTTGCCAGCCGCAAGCCAAAAAATATGTTCAAGTTCTTGTCCTTTAATACTCGTTGTTCTTTTTGAATTTCTCGAAGGAAACGAAGTTTTACAGATGTTTAATAAATGTTTTCCTGGTCTTGTTAAAAAGCTGTGCGCCCTGACGCTCCGAGGTCTAAAAGGTCTGCTAAACTTGCGCACCCATTCTGCAGGTTACGAAACCAAATTGAAAATAATTCAAAGTCTCGAGCCAAAGAACCATCAATTTCATACTTTCTTCGTGGAAAATTTTGATGTAGGCATAAGTCGTAGGTTCGATTTATTTTCAAAACAATCCCTGATTAGGGTTGAAAAACTGAGGATATTTATGATTTTTTCGGAATTTCGAACAAAACTCTTGAAGTCATTCACAAAATCAGAAAAACGCGAACCTGTATAATTATGAAATATAACTAAGAGGAAAGTTTTATTAAAGACGTCCAGATATTACATTTAGGTATCCCAAACCGAGACGCTTAACTAATCTCTAGTTAATCAAGAAATTTCGGGCTGCTAAGTTTTACCGTTAATTAATAGATGATATTCAGCGCTAAGTTTAGTGTTTAGTAACTCAAAATAACATTTTCAAATGACAGCACAAGAAAATATTACTCAAGTCCCGGACAACTGAGGAAAAGAAAAAATTGATGCTATCATTCGCTGCTGGTGACAACGGTTTGAAACGAAGAGACGACTGTCGTAGCCAGGGCATTCCGCACCGTGGACTTGGTGTTTACTTCAACTCTCCGAGCAGGTTTGCAGGAAACTATTGCAGGTGGTATTTACTTCAGCTCCTTGAGCAGGTTTGCAGGACACTATTGCAGGTGTTTACTTCAGCTCTCTGAGCAGGTTTGCAGGAAACTATTACAGGTATTTACCATTGCATTGGTATTACAGTATTATTGCAGGTTCAATTCAAAGGTACCGGACTTGACCCATCACCACCCTCCAATGCACCATGAATTTACGTTCATAAAAATCTTCGTGTTTTGGCATACAAGGGAAATGTTGACTTTCTGTTTGCTTCTCACTGCTCTAACCATTATTCGGAAGTTATCCAATTTAGCATTTTTGTATTGTACGAGAAATTAAAAATAGAATATAAGAATTTTATCTGAGAGAAACGCAGCACCCAATGGGACGCGAGAGCCGAGTGCTTGTAGGTAACGAGTAGGTCATGTGCCTCTACTTCGATAGCACGGTGGAAACGAGAGAAGTGGGGAGCCTCTTTTTACGTTTTGATATGCACATTTGTCTCATAGAAAAGTCATTATGGGGAACATATTCTGTCGTATGTTTTGTCAATATGTGATTGCGTCAACATTAACCCTTCACTGGGAATTCAACTTTGGAAATTAGGCTTCATATAGTGATGTACAAAACTAGCCGTATGTACATACGCAAAAATGTTTCGTTGAGCTTCTTACAAAGAACTAGCAGGATATTTGTAAAAGTGGATTTCGAAGTTCATATAGATGGTATGGGGTTAAATATCACTTTTCGAAATGAAAATGACGGCGCTTATGACACGTTCGTAGTTAACTTGACTACAGGAAAGTTGGCGACTCGAGTCAGGAATGTGAATCCTAACGAACAGACAGGGGAAAAGCATTGGAAAAAATTCTTTCTTTCGTAGTCCTTTTCGTTGTTACATTGCTACTACGTCCTTCACCTTGCATCTCCAGGCCAAGATGCGCGAGCATTAGTGCACTCAGATGAGAATGACGTACGCTTCACATTTGAGTCAATGAGCAAAGTTTGAAGTGAAGGAATCTGTCGCGACGTCGCAGCTAAGTAAGGTCACCGAGTTCGTCTCCGTTCACTCCCATACGACGCTCATTGCTGACATCAACGGCTTCCGAGCGCCTGTTATGCGTCCTCAAGTCGCGACGTGGGCCACTAGAGTGCCCCTAACGACACGCCTTTCATTCCTAACAAGTTCGGCGTGCACATCCGTCGAAGAACCTGTTTAACAACACGTCCCCCCTAGCCCACACTGGAACGCTTGCTTGTACTCGGTATCATTTTTAAGCCAATAACGCGTCAGAGGCATGCAGGGCTATTTTTAGCTTGTGTTGATCCGGTGTATTGATTGGGGCTAAATCCGCCCTGACCGTTTCGGCGAAACCGAAACAATTGCCCCTTTCGGAGTTACACTTCGCTGCACGCTAGCGATGTCCTTCGGGGAACCGACAGTTTTTATCCATTCTGCCAAAGGTTTTCTGGAGAAAACCTCATACCGATGACTTTTTAATGGGCTCCAGGCGTATGAGTGCACTCGAGAACCGTCGGCTTATATCGACATAAATAAAAAAAACTACTGCACTCGTTTCAAGTGTTCTTCAAATCGGGAATTCGACGAATTTACGCACCAAGACTTGGAAAATACAATCTTGGGTAACTCGTCCTTGCCAGGAAAATTGATAACTGCCACAACGCAATGAACATTAAGTAAAAATGACTCTTGTTTTTCAATACGCTCCCTGCAGCTCGACGCAAATGCGCGTCGAGCGGCATTTTGATACATTTTCAGCTGAACTGCTGGTTAACTATGCGAAGGTTACTCAAAAACTAAAACTAACTTAAACACTGAAACTAACTTAAACACTGAAACTAACTTAAACACTGAAACTAACTTAAACACTGAAACTAACTTAACACGTTGATTCCGATTCTCCACACAGGTAAAATGACATGCCAAAAAATATCTCTATTGTGAATTTAAAAATGAAGGATTTTGGTTTCACAAATTTGGTTACTCTATTAATTTTCTTTCTAATCAGAACTAGCTTATTCGATTGATGAACACAAATTTGAAGAAAACTCGAAAATTTGTATTTATACATGATAGTGCTTTGGTTACATTAGGTTAGGTTAGATGATCGCGTGTACCATATATGACCCACTTCGGAGTCAACTAACTTAAACACTGAAACTAACTTAAACACTGAAACTAATTTAAACACTAAAATTAACTTAAACAACGCAACTAACGTCCATGGAGGCGGTGAATGTGTTAAACACACAAGTTTCAGATTTACACGGTTGACATAAAATAATCTAGAGCATTAAGAGGGCGAAATATCCACACGCATATGGACCTTGGTATCATTTGATGATGTGGGTGATTCGCTCTCAGGGAAATGTGTCGGTGAAGCTGATCATTTCTAGGATAGGTTCAGAATCCTTAGCAGCGAAGAATAAACAGCTGGGAAGAAGTACAACTGTCACACAAAGAAACAGAGAAGAGCTTCTCAACCTTTTACCCTTGCGTAACCCTTGTATTTTAAAACAAAATTGGTCAGAGATGACGGCCATATTACAATTTACAATAGTCAAGAATATCACGAAGAGAGCAGCACTGAAAGAAGTCAGCAAAATTAACTTTTCTCTATGTGAGTACGAGGGCGGACTCCATACATCATGAGTACGAGGGCGGACTCCATACATCATGAGTACGAGGGGGGACTCCATACATCATGAGTACGAGGGGGGACTCCACACATCATGAGTACGAGGACGGACTCCATACATCATGAGTACGAGGGCGGGGCCAGTACGTTACCCAGTACCGGCAAGATGCATCTGTGTGGAAGGCTCATTTCAAAGAGCCTCGAGATCGAAGTGAGCGAGGCGCCCGACAGATCTAAGTTTAAAGTCCGAAGTACTGCTGGTCGAGAGAGTTTTAGATCCTTCCCTTGAGACCGGGCTGAAAACGTTCCATTTTTATTTGATGATTGTTAAAGCGAGCTCGTTTTTTACGCAGATAACGCGATGCTAAATCGAAATCTGTTTTCATCCTTTTTAGCATCGCTAGTTCCAGGGATGACTTTGTACGTTTCAGTTCTTTGTTAACATTCAGTGGTAATACAAAGCTCATTGTTATCTGTCAAGTCATGAATTAAAATGTTGAAACTGAAGGCTAATCCTACTAGAGTAGTTCTAAAAATTCCAATAATATCTTTTTAATACTTCCTAGACGCTAATCACTGAAATAGCGATCTTTAGTGCAATCGTTTAAATATACAGTGGAGTTTCCATCATGAGCAAGTCATGACATTGAGAGGCAATATGGAAGGCACTTCCCGCTAGAGCGTGAACGTTTTACAGTACAAAGAGAGCGTGCTCAAAGTTGTGTAATTTTATATTCCATCTAAGAAACTGCAGCTACACGCGTCTGGATGCCGTTCATCTCGAATTTCTTCCACATTTCTTATTTCAGTATTTGCTCAACGAGAGCAAGTGGGAGTGACGCTGGGAGGAGCGTCCCACGGCCTCACAGCCCAACCTGCCGCACCTGTCTTCAGGTGAACGGTTAGCTGAGTGCAAAAATAATGACGCCAGTTTTTCGTAACTTGGTTTGTAAATGTTTTATTTTTATAATAATTTGCAAAAAGCCTTGTGCAAAGATCTTTTGTCATTGAAGAAACTACTGCAATAATATTATTAAATTTGTTAGTTTAAAGCTCCCTCTCCACATGAAATGTGGCACACCGAGAGTGAAGAGAAGAAGGAACTATTCAGTATGGACTGTAGAAAACGTAGAATCTATGCACAGGTGTGTTCCTACACCGGATTCTCTACGCATAGAAACAGCAAGTCAAGAAGAAAGAGGAAGAGACAAAGAAGAGATGGTGAAGAAGGTGTGGAAATCGAAAGCAGCAAAGTGGGCACCAAAGGCAGGAGTCCCGAAGGCCTCTCCATAGCTGAGGTAACCTAACAGCGCCCCTCTGGGGTCGCTAGTCTCCATAGCGCAGGATAAACGAACGTAACTAGCCTAATCCTACTGCCTATCTTATACCCCCCGAGGAAAACTGCTGCAATAACCGGGGTCTAAAATAGGCAATGTTTGTATGATAAATTTCGAAACGCAATTCAAGATGTTAACGAACATAGTACAGCTTAGTGTATAATATTGAGCACAGGAAACATACGTGTTTCATTTGGCGGTAGAATATAACGAAAAAACTCGCAATCCCTATTGACTTGCGTGAGGGCCTTGCTATGATAAAAGTTGCTCGGAAGATTCACGGCGCCTATTCACTCTCAGCATCGACGGTATGACGATTTTATGATTCAAAGTAGGACGACTTCCTTCTGAATGTATAAAAAATTGATATTGAAGCTTCGTAATTCTTCCTCAATTAGATTCAATATCGAGGAATGTTTCATTTGACTACATTACGGGAAACAGGCGACGTTGCTGGTAAGCGCTTCAAAGCTGCACTTAGTATAAAGAAATTCTTCAACGAGGTCACATAGAAAACATTACTTACGTTATTCCACCTCCATTCTACAGCGCAACTGAACACAAAGACATCCCGCGCAAACATTTCATCATGTGCGTAGAATGAGAAAAGAATATTCGTCATGATAAAAGAACACAAAAGAACGTCCCTCGTCTAATCAACGTAAAGGATCTGAACGAAGTCCTCTTGTGAGCGTTCTAGTGTGTGACCGAACGCCTGTAGATCACCTCTGTCTAATGACAAAAAGGTCTTTTATTAAAATGACCACACTGCTGCCTACTCTACGCGCTTTTACATCGACCGCCATGGACGCTACAATGTGTCAACTTTTTGTTAGTATTTTTCTCAAGAATTTGGTGCTCCATCTTCTCGAGAGGTAGAAGAACAATTTTCTCAGGAGTTGGAAGTACCATTTTCTCAAGAATTGGAAGTACCATTTTCTCAAGAATTGGAAGTACTATTTTCTCAAGAATTGGAAGTACCGTTTTCTCAAGAATTGGAAGTACCATTTTCTCAAGAATTGGAAGTACCATTTTCTCTACAGTTAAAAGTACCATTTTCTCTAAGAGTTAAAAGTACCATTTTCTCTAGAGTTAAAAGTACCATTTTCTCTAGAGTTAAAAGTACCATTTTCTAAAGAGTTAAAAGTACTATTTTCTCTAGAGGTAAAAGTACCATTTTCTAAAGAGTTAAAGGTACCATTTCCTCTAGAGTTAAAAATACCATTTTCTTTAAGAATTTAGGTACCATTATTGTAAGAATTTAAGTACCATAATCGCAAGAATTTAAGCACCATTATCGCAAGAATTTAAGCACCATTATCACAAGAATTTAAGCACCATTATCTCAAGAATTTAAGTACCATTATTACAAGAATTTAAGCATAATTATTGCAAGGATTTAAGCACCATTATTGCAAGAATTTAAGCACCATTATCGCAAGGATTTAGGCACCATTATCGCAAGGATTTAGGCACCATTATCGCAAGGATTTAAGCACCATTATCGCAAGGATTTAAGCACCATTATCACAAGAATGTAAGTACCATCTTAAAAGGAAAAATCGTTACAACGATCTTACACTAGTTAGTAACTTCAACATAGTCCATAATGTCCATAGAATTTCCTGCAATAGTTCTCTATTACGATTTTTTTCTTAATTTCAAAGTATTTTCTGTCCACGCAGCTCCAAAACATTAATTATCGATACATTACCCTGTACACGAAATCAAAAACGAGGCGGACTCAATATGCGTTGCAACTCCAGCGTCCGTGTGAACCGCGTCGTGGAGATCGTTAAGAATTATTTGCAGGTCAGTAATTTGTGGGCGTACCTTAAGACGAGGGACCAGGCGGTCCGTTTACACGTAACGGCGCGTGATGAGATTGATTGATTGTTAGTTTGAAGCTCCACATCTACATGAAATGTGATCCAAAGACCGCGAAAAGAAGAAGGAACCATTCAGTACGGACTGCAGAAAACGTGGAATCTATGCTCAGGCGTGTTTCCACACCGGATTCCCTACGCATGGAAACAGCAAGTTAAGTAGGAAGACGAGGAAAAAGCAAAGGTTAGATAGCGAAGAAGGAATGAAAAATGAAAGAAACAAAGTGGGCATAAAAGATAGATGTCCCGCAGGCCTATCTATAACTGAGGTAACCTAACATTGTCTCGCACAGTGGCATGTACTGGCCACAATGCGCTGCACCATGTCAGCAGGTCGCTAGCCCTATGGCATAGGACAGACAAACCGAACTTAGCGAAACCCTACTGCCTATACTCTGCCTCCTGAGGGAACACATGAGGAAACAAGGTTTAGCATCAAAGAGCTGATATCTACTGAACATGACTTCAAAATATACCCAAACGTTCAATATTACATACAGGACCGAGTAAACCTTCCAATTACGGCATTCAGTCGTTCGGGAACACCTGTAATCTGGCATAATTTTTCTGTAATACAAGATTGACTGACGGATCTTAAAATAGTCAAAATGGTTAAAAAATGCAAGAAGTACAGTTGCTGAAATCACGGAATTTTTTTATGGTCGTATAAGCCTCAGGTTCAGCCGTCGCCACATTTAAGAGGTTCAATCTGTGCCAATAAAATCTCAGTACTCACCGCCATTATGCGTAGCCGGACTTCCTGGTCGCTTCACATTCGCACACACGCTGTTTCATCCGATGCTACGCTGTGCATCATCTCACTCAGGGCTTAACACCGAGGAAAATCCTTAATCGTTTGAATACTAACTCGGTGAGCGAGGCACCATAATTGACGACAATAACCTAACTTTGTAACCACGCACTTCCCGGGGGTCATGAGCAGGCTGTGTACTTCTATTATCACCTGGCAAAAAAGAAAGGAAAGCCCTTACTTGCTCTGTTAACGCTGGAGCTTAAATCAGGTAGCCGCAAAATATGTAGATTGCGATTTTCAGTGTTGGAAGTATGCGGGACAAACGATAGCAATTTCCAGATTGAGCGAGGGTCACCACCGTAGAACTTGCATCACTGTTTCAACCATTTGATTCCCCCCCACTGGCTACCATGTACTGGCTACCATGCACTGGCTACCATATGCTAGTTCCCTTGCACTAACTACCATGCACCAGTTCACACTCCACCACCACGTTTCACAAGTCCCCCAGAACACAGGGCCCGCCAGTCTGGAATACAGGGAGCCGCTGCTGTGGCGCGTGTTCTGCCGCTCTCCATAGTATGGGGACCCATAGTCGAGGGACGTGATCCTCAAGTGTACTATTATTCTTCTTATTTTGATCGTACTATCATTTTCATTGAATATTTATTCCCATTGTTATATTTTTTTTTCAATTAATTGTTAATTTCAGTTTTGGTTTGAGTATGGTATAAGGTAGGGTAGGTAAGGCCAGTTCACATTAGGTTACATTCATCACTATTATGAGAAGCTGTTTATATTTACGTTCATTCACCAAAATTAGTACGTGAACGTGTACCAAAAGGCAAAGCACTTTATAGTGCACATACACACACACCTGTATGAAAATGTTTTTTTCTTTTCTTACATCGCAAAATTCCACAAACGCCCTGAAACCAAGAATTTCCAAAAAATTTCAAAATCCTTTTCCGAAATTTCTCTCATATTTTCATTCGCACATGACACCGGTAGCTTTATTGAATAAAGTAATATTTTATTTTAAAATTGTTTTCCAGCTACTCCAGACTCGACCATCACCAGTTCACACATCACCACAATGCCTAAGTTTTCGAATCCCTAATTGAACAAACGCATATCAATAATTCATTGAAATAAGCAAACGCTTCAATCATCAAATTGGTGTGTAAATGATTCAAAGTCACGTTCTGATTCTACCACGACAATTTTTGTCATTGCACTTGAGTTCTTGCCCACAAAGTCGTCCGCACGTAATTCCGCGACTCCAACTGACGCTCCATAGTCTTGTTCTTCGTCGTACAGTGCAGGAATTTTCTTAACCCTCTCAGTCCCGGGCGAAATAATTTTCAAAATTTGTTCACAATTTGATAGGCCTAACGTATTAAATAAAACAGCCTCAACTTAGTTTTTACTTGATGCGTTAAACTTATCGGTCCTTACGTATTATCGGGAGGACCTCATTCCCAAAGAATACAAACATTTACCCGAAATTTGGGAGAATTCCCCATGCAGTGGTTGCTCTTGCCCAACAAATTTCTCGAAAAATCCTGGTATGAAGTGTTTTTACCCTAAATTGTACATGAAATTTGCCCTGGAAAAATATTACTGGTCAATATGTTCAGAAGATATGATTATTTCATCATATGAAGCCAATGAAATTATATAGCAAGCAATTGCGACGTTCTGGCCTCCGGAATTACAAATGTAATGGTTAGGTTAGGTTAGGTTAGGTTAGGTAATTCCGGTTTTTTTAAAGGTCCTCCCGATAATACGTAAGCACCAACTTATCAAATTGCGAACAAATTGAGAAAACAATTTGTATGGCTAGAACTCAAAGGGTTACATAGGTCGGAGGTGACTTATGAGCTACTCGGTGATCAGTAGCGTGTGGGGGGAAGGGCAAGAAAAGGATAGGAGAAATATTACCTAAGTCCCTTGACGGACCCGTGTTGTCATATCATTCAAAATAATGGGCACCCTTGAGATTACTCTAAAGTTACTGGAATGATCAAGACATGGAGGCCACCAATGTCTCCATGAGCATGTTTGAACATCTTTTGACCTTACAAGGGCGCCTGTAAAATTTTTAAGCCTCTAAGAGGAAGTGAATGATGGAATTTCAAAAAGCCATTGAAAAGTGGAAGTTCAACGTACAAAATTCAATTGTGCAATAAGCCGTTGCGTGCTTTTTTTTCGGAGAACTCCATTTGCAAACGCTACAACATCCGATCGTGTTGGTTGCCTTCAATGAGTCGCTTCACGCCTTGGAAAAAATTGCACTGCGACATACTGTCTCATTGTAGCAGAAAGTCGAACTGTGTTTTAAAACACGAAAAAAGTAAAGACCCGGACGTATATCAACGCTCATGAAAAAACAACGGATAATGAAAAATGTAAAAATATTTCTGTGACTTTGGGCAAAACACAACAGCTCTACAATTGCCATTAAGATTACGTTTTTCGTCACTGAATAAGAACAGATTTTAGGAAACGAAAATGTAAAACTTTAGATGCGTTATCCTCTACGCAGAGAAGGTCTCCATGAATTGGGTATACATCGGCTTTAAATATTAATAATCTTATGCATCGACCGTACCCCTTAACCATTAAGCTGTTTAACTCCGATGTACAGAATAGACAGGTAGACAGAATAGCACGGTATAAGTGTACGATAATACGTTTTGATCCAGCGTAGTGTGGGAATACTTATTGATGTACTTCATGAACATTTTACTTTGTTCACATCGTACATATATTACTTTGTTCACAACGTTCATACATTGCATTTCGTTTTTAACTCTGTACATTGGGTGAATTACAGTGTATTCCTCGTCCGATTTTCTTGGTCTGTTCGAATAACAAATTTAATTAATACGCAATAAATATCTTTGGATTGAGCTTTGTTAGAACTTTTCTTTTGTGTTGATGAGGGTAAAATCCTGGTCCAATATCGCTGGCCACTAGGCGCGAGCTTACTCTCGTGAATCGCGAATAATTTTTTTCTCGTTAGTGAAGTTTTTGAGTTTCGACCACCTTTGGAAAATTTCCGTGGAGAGGATTGGGTGGAGAGCTAAGAATGTCGCTTCTTTGAATAAACATTTTTACACACGGCGACGCAAACCGGACTGATCGAACGCTCGTGACAAATTTCAGGTATTTGTGTATTTCACCAACGGAGAACGAACTCCAATTGATAGGGTATGTGGTTAATATTTGTTCCGTAACGCAAAGACCTTAAATATTCTAAGATTTTCGACCAGTTTTTTTGGATCGCTCTTCATGGCTTTATGATAGAAGGCCGGATGGGAGGAAATGATCCATTTCGAAATTTAGAATTACCTTAATCAGCTCCAGTAAAGTTGATTCTAAAAAGCTTATAACATCTTATTTTCTATTCCATGTGTAATTATTTTCTTTAGCAGGACAACATAAGTTATTTAATGATACGACCATTTTCAATTCCATTTTGGCCAAAAAATACGTTCACGTAAATAAAATCTGCTGAAGTACCCGAAAATATCTCAGTAGGAGCACTTATTTCTTGAAATAAACCTGTATGGAGTTAAGCTGTGGAACAAAACGTACAGGTAAGCGTGTTCCCTCATTCAGCACACAACAGTCATGTAAGTGTGCTCTACGTTTGGCACAAAATATACGCAAAAATACGCCACCTGATCTGTAATTTAAGCACAAAACGTAAGTGTAAGTTTCTCAGGTCCGTGTAGAAATAGCTAGTGAAAAAATATAAGTACCCTCGCTTCCCCTTCTCTCCTCTGTGAGAAAGGTTTTCAATAATTAGGTTGGAAAAATTTCCTGGAACATAAAATCAATAATAAACTAGAGTTCATTTCCGTATGCAGGGTACGGATATGCTGTACCTTGGACGATGCTGTACGCACCGACACAATACATCTAAACAAATGAAAGCTTTTGAGCTAAAAGCTTTGGGAACAATTCAAACCTAACAAAGTGGATTCGCAGGAAGTCGTATGAAATGGATGGAAGAAACGCAAGAAGAGAAACAAATCGAGGAAGACAAAGACGTATGAGGGAGCGATTCAAATCCGGAGAAAGACTATGCATGCTAAGCCGAAACAAAGAAGAAATGTATCAAAAGAAAGATAGATGACAGCACAAGAGAAAGAGACAATGTTCTTATCGACGACGGAGAAACGATAAGCAACCTGAGTACTGAAGAAAGAAGCACATAGATTTAAAATACCGGTAATAGAGATCTGGAAAGAAGAGCCCACACAATTTAGTGCTCATGTTTTTTAAAGGTATGAGAATCCTATTACTACCATGACTCCAGTATGTACAAGCATTTTACTAAATCCAGTATTTTTCCCTTTTTACCTCGGTCACTTCCAACTCGGAAAATCTCTTCGTATATGTGACCTTTCATGAAGGCCATAAAATCCATTTCATGTTCTGAGCCGCATAGCCGTACATACTAACTTCATTGAACTATATACTCACTATGTTATTAATGATGATGAAGAATATTTTCTGAAAATTTTAAGGACATCATCCTTAGGAATGTAATCCGCGAGTTCCATATTTCAAGAAATACTAACTATACTCGTATACACCATACATACAGTACTTATGTATGCTTTGGAACAGGTATCGCTTGGTCTAAAAATAACATTGTCTTCGCTGAGTCCCTTCAACACTGAAAATAGGTAAAAATACTAGCTCAACTGACCCATCATTGGTGCTCCAATCTTATATAGGTTTAAACAGCGGTTGAACAGACCTTCAGGTTTCAAAAAAAGTTCTGGGACACAAGTGTTGTTGTGACCCCCTCACTCAGCTGCAACACGACAGCTGATGCTACTCCATTTCCTGCCCCTCTACTTTCCACAGCCATACTTGCTCAAGTAAATTTGCCCAACATATATAGAATAATTCTGCGTTTCATTTGTGTGTGCTGTGGCGTGATGCTCTTCCAGAAGT
The DNA here is from genome assembly GCA_014899125.1 of Orchestia grillus. NCBI lineage: Eukaryota > Metazoa > Arthropoda > Malacostraca > Amphipoda > Talitridae > Orchestia > Orchestia grillus. Next base: position 13,700 of record VOMN01120689.1, read on the forward strand.
TAAACAGGGGGAAATTAGCGGTATTTCAAATGTGCGATAAATTTCTGGTCTGGAGTCGTGGTATCTTGGCAAATAATCTCCTGCAACTCCGCTGCAAATATTTTTCATCCCACAAAATATTTCCTATCTTGAGTACAACAAACGAATAACGTACTTGGGTTTCCCCAAGTTTCTCTCTTTCACTGAAATATGCGGAATGATTACAACACGACGCCTTGCACACACGGGCAACACGTTCCAAAACATTTGTGGAAGTGCAGAAGGACAAGTTCGTTAGGAATGAATAACGCAGATCGTATTTGTAGCACTCCAGCACCCTCGACATCGCGCTGGAGCTGCGTGGCAGCTAGGATACGTGGTGACGGCGCGCAGCTTCTTCTCACGGCCCCGTGCCGGTTGTGGTAGTGTTGTAGCGGAAGTGAATGTGCTCATTGGTGTGTTGGAGCTCTTTCACGTGTTCTAGTGGTGATTTTCTCACATTTTGCAGAAGCTTCAGCTCTCCCCGTCCCCTCCCATCGTCTCCCACTCTTTGCCCCTCTCCCCCATAGCCGCTGAACAAGGAGGGGAATGTGTGGGTGGTGGGGAGGCAGAGGGGGTTTGCATCCTGGCCACGTCGATACCGCCTCTGCCGCCCACGCACCGCTGCTGCTGGTGCACCTGGTGCTGCTGTACCTAGAGCTAGTGCACCTGGTGCTG
>VOMN01120708.1:0-13203 GCA_014899125.1 Orchestia grillus
CTATGGTGCAAATTTCGTCCGAATTGCATCACAAACAAAATTGCATCACCGGATGTCTTTGTTCATGCTCCAGAGGCAAATCATTTAGTCATATATTGAGTAGCGTAATAGAGATTTTGCAACATTAACAAAGGTTTTTAATCCATTGTAAACAAGTCAGCAAAGTAAATTCAGATCGCTCATGGCCGAAAAACTGAACAGTTTATGTGAATAAACTGCTCTTCAAATGTATTGAAACACGACGCTTGTTCTCCAGTCACAAACCTGTAAATTCAGGTACAAAACTTCGGTTTCTTCTGTAATAAAAGGAAAAGGTTTTGAACAATTTGTTTAGAGGAACAAATATACCATACTAAGTACTTCATGGGCATGTCAGATCTTGCCTCATAGTCAGGAGGTCCTGGATTCGATACATTAGGGCGCAGTTGTTTTCTTGGAGAACGTAGAATAAACACGACACGATTGGAAAAGGCGGGATCAGAGTGGCTTAGAATGTGGTGCCAGAAAGATTTCTATGGTTTCTAAGGTCATCGTTTTTTACTCCATGCTTGTTCTTAGTGTTGATGTGGCAAAGTTTGCTCACAGCTGGCATCGATTCAGATAATTCATGAAGTATTTGAAACGTTAATGTTTTGATTTATAAATTTTTCATTACATCTCGCAAATAATGTGATAAAGGACATACAATATGGCCCAATTAGCACAGTTGGCCATGCTCTCCGAGGCTGTACATGGACCATAATAAGTTTGAATTTCTCACGCTTGTCTACGGCCAACATTATGTAAATATATCGCTCAATTCCGTCAAATAACTACTGAATAAATCGAATAAATCGTACAAATGCTACCTCGCTTATTAAATTGACCAGCAGTGTATTTTGCAGTCGAAGGAGACAAGGGATTCGTTGGCTATTAGATTCCTATTAACGATATTTTACAAAGTTAAAAGAAAAAAATTATACCCACGTATTTTTTTTATTAATTTTGGACGGTTTTATACCACTAAATAATGAAACTACACCAGTTTCTTTTGACGGGTCTGGTGTTTGTGAAAGCAAATTTTAAATAAACTGTTTTGTAACAAAGCACATTATACTTTTGTAACATATCCGTTTGATTTATCTTAATATTTCAATACGACATAGACTTTTTGGATGAAAGTAGGACTCTATCACAAAAGGATTCAAAATCAAGAGGCTGCACCGGGTTCTTTCTGTTGATCACAGTGAAATTAATAGTACCGAAGTAGCAACCAATGCCATGTTTTTTCGGTTCTCTCTGAGCCAAGGAAATTCTATACTGCACACATTTGTTCATGCTCGTGGTCCAACGACGCACATACCCGGCTTATGTACTGCATACCCAGTGAGGCACCCGCTCTTTAGGTTGGTCAACAAGCTTCGTACCAAAACAAGTATGGTAAACAATCTCAATGCAACCTAAGACTGGATTCGTGTAACGAACAATGGTGCATTACTGGCAGATATAACAGAATATATGGAGCGGATTGGGAAAAATCCTTTGAACGAATCCATTTCATTCGTCCATTGAAGAATAATATCATTCGTTAAAAATTGGCGCGCATTGAGCATTGGAAATTTGTTTATCACAAGTCAAAAAGAATTTTGCCTCACAAAAATAGAAAAACCTCGTATCTGTAAAAAACCATAAACATCATGTGGCGATTGATGAAAAGTCAACCTGATTGAGTAAAACCAGTAATTTCTAGATTTAGTACAACAGAATTGTCCTAAATTCTAATTCAAGAACTAAACTTAAATTTAAAATTTGTGCTCATCCGGTTTGAATATATAATAATAAGTAAGCTTCAACTTTATCCGGTTGACTATACTGGACTCTCCAGCAGCACTGCATCATAAAGGGGATTTATGAAAAGTGATGAAACCAAATTCGAGAATTTTTTTATTGAAGTCATCGCAACAAGCTATAACATTTCTTCAAAATAGGATCCTTGGGCGTCGGTACGCTTCCAATGAGTTGTCTACGCTTGGAAGGAGCCCTGAGAGCACTTTTCGTGAACAACCTTCAAGCTCTGAGTCGAAGTCGGTTTCGCCTCTGCTACAATTTCATGGTAGTGTCCTAGGAGGGCTATCTTCACCCGGGGACGGAAAATAAGAAAAAGTTCGCCAGGCCACATCGTAACTGTAGAGGGGCTAGGGAAGCGTTACGGTGCCGCACGGGACAGGCGGTTGGACAGGTAGCCATGGAGCAGGTACGGTTTAGCCCATTGCTCTCATACAGCTTCCTCTGAGCGGCAATGTTTTGCCTAACTTCTCCTTTTAAACTTGCCAGTGCTTCCACCCAGAAAGCACCCGTAACCGCCTGTCTTTCAGGTACTCATTCGCAGCGGACCACACTCTCGTCGTACAAGACCGTGAGCATGGCTTTGGCCTTCGACCTGCTCAATCGATTTTTTTTGACGAAGGGATGCTAGAGTGTACCATTCGGTACTTCGGTGTTTTTTCTCGGGGCTTTACGCAAAAACCCCAAGTTTCATCCATGGTTTTATTGTCCACAGGATCTGTGAGAACGCGGGGCAAAAGATCACAAACTGATGGTTTGCCTCTGGTCAAAATTTGGGACGGGCTGGGCTACATATTTTTCTCGTGTGCAAAACCTCTGTAATTATGGCCTGCACAGTTATTTTTATAAATTCCTCAGTGGCCTGCGATCATTAGAACACTTGACCACTGGTCTGAGTTTAACATGACACTCACACGTTGAACATTGTCATCATTTGTGCTCGTATGTACAACACGGGCGTTCTGTGTACGGGCTCACCTTCCACACTCTCTCGACCGTCTTTGAAGCACTTGTGTTATCTCAAAATAGCTTATGATAGACTTTCACTCTCAAACACCTACTGGATCATTGCTAATGCCTCCAAAGCAGATTTCCCACGTCATACACAGAATTACCTGGGGTAGCACTGATCAGTAGATTGTTGATTTTTAAACTATGATCAAACCTAAAAAATATGGTCGACGAAAAGATACGAACTACAAAGAAGCTCGTTGGTAAGTCATGTTTGGTGCCTTTTAAAATTAATTTCTCCCTCCATTGAACGCTTCAAACTCGTCAAAAGCAGGCAAGCTGCGAGTACAGTCGGTCAAAAAAAAAGTTTTGTCACTTTTATATAAGCTCTGTGTATACGAGTACCAAGCGCACGCATAATTGATGGCCGAAGATAGACTCTCGACTCGTTCGTGGAAATCCTTCCAGTATAATATTCAATTTTCCTGTTGATGCTCGACTGTCGCAAACCATGCTTCGCAAAAAAGGGGGATTTTTAGGACGAATTAAGCTTGGCATTTCAGCAACAGAATCACAAAACATTGTTCGCAGATGGAAGCAGGAAGCCGAACCGCCATTGTTTATGAGTCGACAATGGACGGCACTCAGACGCTGCAAATCATCAGATTGTAATAAAATTTTAGAACTCCATGTGCGTCGGGATTGTGGTGCAAATAAGCAAAAAAACAAAACCATCTCAAGGTATGATTTCGAAACTGAAATTGGATATTTTGTAAGTTTTGTATGAAGGTATTTGTAATACGTTACACTTCCCTACTCCCAATATTTTCAGCTTCATCGGAATCATCACTGCTCAGGTGGTACAAGGTGTACGGTCAGCTCGTACCCGTGAGCTTTGCGAAGTGTGCGCCCCAGACCAGGAGCGGAAACGCGGGTCAAGACCACACAGGCGAAAGAGAGTCTTCTCACAAGGGTTCTCCGGTTCAAGGTCTTCACTTGATAATGTGCGATGGGCATTCTCAAGAAAAATATTTGGAAAAGGTAATCTAACTAAGAGGTTATATGAGAAACTATTTCGAATTAGTTCAAGGTGAATACGATGGAAAATTTCTGGATAATATTTGATTCAGGGATACCACCAATAGTCGTATTACCTTCCTCAATAGCATTAACTTTCATAAGACATGTATTCAGGGGAAAATGAGTGACGTACTTCTTTGACGATATGCTTCTTCCTTAAAATTTAATGCAGTTGAATTTCGTACAAGGGGGAACATACAAAATTTGTATGGCGAGCATAATCACCCTTTGTTTAATTTCCTTTACCACTAACGTGAAATTAAATTAAAGAACTATTATTTAATTTTACTTACGCACAGTATTTTCATCAATAGACGTACATAAGCCATACCAGGTTTATTCGTATTCCGTACCGGAATATCGCATAAAATGAAACTGAGTGACTAACATATGTATGCAAATCCCACCTATCGTACACGAGCTTCACTTTTCTTGCAGAAATATTAGTTAAAATTCGACAATACATAGTGATCCGCTGTATGAGTGCGCCTATACGATTTTCACGTGTATTTTATTTTCAACTATGATATCATTGGGAGACTAGTGAGATGGCTCAGTAGTTTCCTGTACTAAACATTGCAGCAGTAAAACTTTTAGAAAACAACAAACGCGGCGTTGATTGATAAGTTTGTTGTTGGATGTAATGAGGTTTTAGACTCCCTTGCAATAATGGTAAAGATGATAGGCCTTAGGTGATAGGCTCTTCATTTTTAGTTGAGGCTCGAAAATCAAACATTTTCATAATTAAATAACTACATATCAATGGCGAACTGTGAATAATACCCAAAAATCTTGACGTTCTTCCAATTTTTATAATGCGTTATAACGCGTCCGGGCTGCTTCATTGAAAGTTATTCCCGGCATCATAGAAACTGCTAAAATATGAACATTTTTTACGTATGTGTGTTTGTCTAGCACTGATAAATGTTAATAAAAGTTTATCCGTCGGTCAAAGGATTTCGTTGACTTATTGTAATCAAGATAAATTAATACATGAATTGTATGACCTGAAATATGCAATTGTTATTACTGCAAGACCTGAATTTTGCTCAATCTGAAAATAAATCATTTTTTGTTGATAATTAATTACTTGAACCATTTGTACAAATTTTACTGTTTCAATTTTACAGAAAACGTAGCGATTACTTTTGAAGAAAATTTCATCGCTATGTCTCATTTAGCTTCCTGAATAAACATATTTCAGAATGATTTTGAGCGTCAAAATATTTCTTTCGCATCCAATAATCATGAACAATTTAACTACTTAGTTCATCACTAAAACTAATTCCCCATGAAGTCTTCCCAGCATTTGCGTTCTTACCCTTACATAAATCGAATGTCATTAGGGTGAACATAATGTTTAGGCTTTAGGAAAGATCTGTGACCTTAGTAATGAAGTTCAAAGAGTCCATAAAAATAAGACTTTGAATATCTTACAGAAATACCGATTAAATGCGCGTATAAAAATATAGTTTCTCATATTCTATTCAAATGCGATTTCACGGATTAAGAGAATTACTTGTACTTTTAAGATTTCCGAATAATTTTTTATTTTGAAAAATATTTAATGTTGGAAACGACCAATGAAACTATCCATTCCTAGGCATTCTCAGAACATAAGTTACCAAATAAAGTATTTCATTTTTTATAGTGCCTGGACAAAATATTTGAGCAACTCTATTTTTGATGCATTTTGAAAATTTCGAGTTCTTCTTTGGGTGAAAGAGTACAAATAGTTCAGAGAACATAATTACCAGAACATTTATAAATGACAAAATACAATGAATGGACAACCAGAAAATCAATTGAACAAGAAATCTATGGAACAAAAGTGTTTGACCAAAAATGATATTCTCTTAAATCATTGTTGCTTGAGTGCGTAACTCGAGTATCTTGATAAAAGAACTTTTTACAAAGCTTCCTGTTACTTCCAGGAACACATGTCATGTAAACAAACTACTACCAGCACAATCATTGCCTCTCCTCATTTTGTTGTAAATAGATGCTCAGTGAATACAAGGCCAAAAGTCAAAGAATATCCTAAGCTATTCCAAAACAAATAGTTGGACTTCGTAATGAAAGATTTACGCACAAGTAAATTGGTGAGCGTGCTATGATTCCATACGCAATTGTTAAGGCAATAGTTCCGAAGCATCGAGAGACTGGGTGATCTCTAATGTGCCAAGCGTCGGAGCTTCTTGCGAGATCGCTGGCCGCTCTCGATGCTACTCTTATATTCTGCGTAAGGTGACCAACAAGTCCTTGACAACTCGTGCATACATATGGAAGGAACCGGAGTTACAAGAATCTCTCTCAGGTGAAAAAGGATTATAGGAGAGAATTGCATCAAAGTGGTCTACACGTCTTCACTACCCGCAGAACTCCTCCTTTTGCAATAAAACGTGCGAAGGACTATTTATAGTTTGCCAAAGACCATCTTCACGATGGAATTGAGTTTTAGGAACTGGCTGTGTGTTCCGATGGAAGTAAAATTGAACTTTTTACCTTGAACAACTTTCGTCATGTTCGGAGGAAAATAGAGACTGCCTATTATCCCACGAACATCATCCGCACCTCTGTGGGCTCCATGGCGTACTGGTTAGCGTGATAGCCTCGCATCCGGGACGTTCAGGGCGTTACCCTGCTCAGGCAAGGTATTTCACGTAACCAAAGAGTACTGCCCTTGGAAATGGAAGCTCAAACCACACATGCCTCACATCCCTCACCACGCCATTAGTTGTAAGGCTTTTTAAAATCCAACGGTATAACGTATTGGAATAAATAAAGGTTCTTTAACACGTTGACTCCGAAGTGGGTCATATATGGTACACGCGAGCACCTAACCTAACCTAATGTAATCAAAGCACTATCATGTATAAATACNGTAATTTTACGTGTGTGGAGAATCGGAGTCAACGTGTTAAAGCATGGGGGAGGGAGTATCATGGTGTAGGTTGTTCTACTTCCATGGTGCAGAGGAAATTCACATCATTGACGAAAAAAAAGATTGTCCCATGTACAGTCAGATGCTGAAGCATAAGCTGTTTCTTAGCGCAAGAAAATTATCCGGGCAGCGTAAGTGGATTCTCCTGCAAGACAATGACCCAAACAAACAGCGAAATTAATCCGAAAATACCGCGAAAATTAAAAAATAAATATCATTTTGTAAGCTAGCCAATCGCCTGACCTCGATCCCATTGAAAATTATTGGCTACTATTCAAAACTGCTGTGCACAGGAGTCGAAAGAATTAAAATTACTAATTCAAGGATCATCTGCAAGCGAAAATGGGACAAGATACAACAAATTAAAAGTTAAAAGATAGTGTCTAGTTAGAATAATTGTCTCCACGCTGTTATTGCTAATAAGGGTGACGTCACTAAACACTGAAGACTTGTTTTAAAGTTTTGGTTATATAATTTCATCCCTTTATTTTTTGAATAATTTAATTTTTTAGTTGTTGATAAATTTGTTTAGTTTTTGTTTAAATATTCTGGTTAATCTATGTTCTCTGAACTACATGTATTTTTCACCCCGAACCAGAGCTCGAAATTTTCAAAATACATCGAAGATCGAGTTGAACAAATTCTTACGTCCGGGCACTACATGCTTGAAATTTCTTCAGAATTGTTTTGAATAAAACTCAATTCAGCGAACAACCGAAATTTTGTAGATCTACATATTCCATAGAGTGGTAATAATTTTCATGTAAAAACGATATTCTGACCTAGTTCGGAAATTCAAAAACGTGTTCTAAAATGCCATGGTTTTAAGTGCATATTGATGGAAAATTCTCTGCTCTACACATACAGAGCCTGCGACTGAACTCGCAGACACCCAGCTTGCCTGACCACTGGATGTTGCCGGACTACGGGGCTGGACAATTTTTGTCAAGGAAATTTTTCATTCCTCTGGACTCCATGGTGAGTTTTGAGGGTTCCGCTACTCGATCTTCTTCTGCCCTATTTTTTTCTTTCTTCAAGTTTGTTTTTCATCACTATGCTTTCCTATTCTTCCTCCAGCTTCCTTTCCGGCGTCGTTTTGTTTGTCCTCTCCAATTAAATTAATTCTATCTCTGCTCTCTACAACCATCGTTAGTACACTTTTCGTCTGCGACAATTCATAAGAGGACGTAGCTCTGCAAGGCTAAGCTAAAGTTTGTCAGCAAATCGTGCAACGGGTCAATTTTCATCACGAATTGATAGCAAGACCTAAGTAATGAGGGGAACTGTTACTGGTAACATATTATTCGGAACGTGGTAGTGTCTTCTTTTTCATTATACACTTCCATGTATGAAAAAAGAAGACAGTATAACAAACTATTTCTCCATATCCTTCAACTTTGAGTTCACGTCTTTAATAAGTTCTTGCCGTACGACATTTCACAGTTTGTCAACATTTAGTTTGAACTGTTATATCTTTTCTCCCTCATTCATCCCAAATTTTCAGTAGTACATTGAATCATATCACTTCATAACTGTCTTGGTAGTGTTTTTTTTTTCGTTGTGTATTGTTCTTCCTTAATTATTTTTTGCCCCATGAAGCTTGATCCTGAAATATTTCCTCATACAATTGGTAAGTACACTCATTTTCTCTGCAATTATAAAGTGAGCTACAATAAGACGCGTGAATACAGTAAGCTTCAACGATTCTAAATGAATTTCAAAAAAGCTTCTCAAGCCTCTTTTGACTTGTTCAGCAATATACGGATAAAATGTTGATGGGATGTAATATATCATTATAGCTGTCAGGTATAACATAGAACACATATCCGAGATTTTCAATGCAATTAATTATCACCTTGATGTATATGCTGCTGATAGACTTTCTTGGTTCTTCAATGCTGCTTATACAGGGAGGGAGTAAAATATTCTGAAAGTATTTTGTTTAGTAGTTGAGCGAGAGGTGCCATGAAGGGTGACATGCAGTGGTTTGATCTGCTGTGAATTGAATGTTTTAGAGGAAGACTGCAGGGAGTAATCCTGACAGCAGGAGGGCACATTGGTAAATAGACTATTTAATTAAGTAGGAGAATAGTGGACGTCTTGAATATTCAATTTTCGTTTCGTACTAGGACTTTAGCAAGACAGCACTTTTTTTAATCAGGCCCAAGCTACGAGTGTGGATTTGCTCCTACCGTCATTAGAGGGCGAAGTGTTTCTTTATATTTTCAATTTAAGATTACAACGGCTGTCTAGGCTACAGAACGTCAATTTAACATAAAAATTTAAACTAAACTTGAAAAAGAGGGAAAGAGATATCAACACGAGCGTTTAATGAGCAAAGGAAAAAGTAGTTGCGGTACACCAAAGTCTCAGATAATTTTGTTAAGATTATTGATGCTATGAAAGGATTCTAAAATCTAAAATAGCATTAATAATAAGAAAATTAACCGACGCCTTGATGTTCCGCAACAACTTCTTCCTTTGACCAGAAGTTCAAAAAATGCTGAGCTCTATCGGTTCAGTGCCTTTTCTGTAGGTCAGGAATTCGAGCTTCTTCAGTTTTGAGGTCAGTTCTGACCATTGTCTTCGTTGATTTTTTGTTAACATTCATTTGCTCGGCTATTTTCCTAATGGATTGCTTTGGATATCTCCGGATCTTTTCGCGTAACGCCTTCTTCACTTCTTGATTTAGCGGGCGCGAGCTAAGGGCTGAGTGAGGTCGTCCACTTCCGGGATTTTTGACTTCCTTGTTAGTATAAGTTCATTGAATCTAATCCCAGGGTCATAAACGGTGCTTTTCACTACATTTAGATGTTTAATGATGTTAGACTTCGATACTCCTATGCGATGAAGTTCAAATAATGCCGTGATAGCTATGAATTTCCTTTAAATTATGTAAACAATTATAGATAGTAACCTGTATGGAATGAAGACGAATATAACTATTTCATGGTAATGTTGGGATGAAAGGTGATTCAAACTTGTTTCAATTTTAAGTTAAAAAAGAGCTTCAGGACTTCTGCCACACCCTGTACATCTCAAAAATAGGCTATGCAGCCAAAAACGGAGATATCATCAAAATAGAACTAAATATGTGCTTAAAAACTGCACAGAGTCATCATGACGTATGTATGTAGGTGAAATGCAATTTCTTCTCGTAGAAAAAATCCACTACTTTATCGATACTGTCAAAATGATTGAAAGATCTGTTAATATACAATTTTAGGAATGAAAGTGATAGAGAAAAGACTTAATAAAAGCATTTTATTGAAACCTTTAGGGTTCTGGCTCATTTCCAACAAAATACACACCTGGTAGAATAGGAAAAATATAACACTTCTTTCAAAACTAATCACTAAAACTAATGAGAGCTTGATTATTGTTTTTACAAAGATCCATAGGAGTTAATTATTAACTATCTTGCGCGTGTATGCACTTTGCACTTCGTTGAGCGTAGGCTTCAGCTTGAGGATGGATATGAATTACGGAATGGAGAGAGTCAGAGGTTGCCGTCTAAGATTTTAGATATCTCAAAGCCAATTGTTCGATTACAGAAGTTTTTTCTAATTAAATTATGCAAAATTCAATTGAAATTCAAATATAAAAGGAGTTATGAAGTCAAACTGAATTTTTGAAATAAATAATGTTCTAACTTTGATGTACAGTAGAACATACATTAAGTATATTCTCACTTTCCTGGCCTTCAAGATTATTCTTAATATCTTTTTGGAGCATTGCGTTACCTTAGTGTGCTCGAGAATTTTTATCACGCAGTATTAAGAGATTTCACCTTTTATGTATCACCCTATAAATTCCGTTCAAACTTCTGATTTTCATTATTCATCTACCATTCTTTGCCATCTATCCGAGAAACTAAAAAAATGTAAAAACTCGGATCAACGTTTTTTCAAAATTTTTTAGTCCGTTTCATACTCGTATTAATTAACACGCAAACCATAGGTTTTTTTTTAAAGTTTCATACATCATCTTCTGACTGGAATGCGTTTTTTTGTTACTTATAATTTTATTCGTGCGTATTGCGCATCACAGTATATGGGTTCCACCTACCGAGCACAGTACATGAGAGTTGTAGACTTTACTGGCAGCAGTCATAAGACTAATCCATTCGTTGATCTCCTCTTCATTGTGACATTCAAGTTAATAATTCTAGCGTATCATTCTTTGTAAAAATATTTTAACGAGCTCCCGTCTTTTTTAGTGATTATTTTTGAAAAAGTATTTTATTTTCTCTTTTACTCCAGACATTTGATTGAAATGGGCCGGGGCTTAAAAAGTTCCTATTAATTCATTTCGAGAATAACTAATGGGAAGATGAAGTAATTGTTTTTATGACCAGGTTATGCGACTGCACATATTTTCTTCTGAGAATATTTCCATTACGGCCATCTGGAGTCCTGCGAAGGGCTTACCCCACAAGGAGCGGAGCGTTGGCGTCTTCAGAGCCAGCGCTGATGCGTTACCGGAGCTGCGTCTGAGCGACGAGTGCAAGTACGACTACAGGATGGATTTGTCGGGCATACACTTCGTGGTTACCTCCATAAACGTAAGCAAGTGCTGTTGATGTGTCCGTTATATTCTTAGCAATTCACTCAGAAACGTGAGCATACGATCGATGTTTCAGACATACAGTGAGGTAAAAAATTTTGGACAAAAAAAATACTTATCTTGTAAGGCTTTCATTGAAGATACGTAACTATGAGAGATACTCAGAGTATACGATTAACACTAATAAATATAACTGAGGAATAAAGGTAAAATAGTTGTAGCGTACAAGGAATTTATATAGAATATAGCGTATTGAAACTCTTGAAAGAAATTTATTTATTGTTTAGTTGCAGCGCCTCCATTTGCAATTACAGCTTTTACAATGGGCCGGGTCTCGTCAGCAGTTTCAGCAAATTTTTAAAAAAATTCTAGTAAGATTTTAATAGAATCTTAGCCCATTTTTTTAAGCAAACACCTTGAGTTCATTGATGTTGGCCAATCTTCTTGCTCAGATTTGACTTATGGGTTCTCTCCATAAATTTTCTATTGGATTGAAATCCGACGATTGACTAGGCCATGTCAGTAATTTGATACTGTTGCTTTGAAATCATCCACTAATTACCATGGCATCATACTTAGGATCATTGTCATGCTGAAACAGCCATTAAGATCCAAGATTAAGTTTCTCAGCTGATTTTTGCCAATTATTTTCTAAAATGTTACGATACATAATTTTATTCACAGTTCCTTCAAATACTCTCAATTATCCTGTGTCATTAAATGCAAAGCAAACCTATACTATTATGCTCCTGCCACCAAATTTCACAGTTAGGATTGCTTTCTTCTGGGTGTAGGCTATTTCATTTTTTTCCAAACATGAGTGATATCAGTATGGCTGTAAAATTCTATCTTACTTTCATCAGACCACAAAATTTGCTTTAAATATAATACCCATCGGGCTCCAAATTTCGTTCTTCAAACTCCATTCTCGATTTGAATTGGTATTTCTTCAGTGATGGGGTCGTGCAGGGAGATCGCGATTTGAATTCTTTCCTCTGAAGTTGATTATTAATTGTTCTCCTACAGACATATGTTCCAGCACTACTGCGATTTTTTTCAATAACATATCTTATAATTCCTTTATTAATTTTAATTTCACGTAAGATATTTCATGAACTCCATAAAAAATCTTTAGGGGTGTACAAGATGGAAAATTTTCGGTGGTCCCAGCAGTCTTCCATTTCTTTACTATGTAACCTACAGTGCTTAAAGGGACATTTAGGCTGTCAGAAATATTGCGATAGCTCATTTTTGGAGAGCGCGCTGAATTATTACGATCTTCTACACCTTTTGATGACTCTCTTTACTTAAGAGTTTTGCAGTGCATCTAAACAAGTTTCTAATGTACAGCTAGTCCTAAAATTTCCTGCTACCTTGAATACCTTGAAGAAGTTTGCGCCTTTACGCCCGGGTCACACTGGGGTGCCGCCCCTTTGTGTGCATGATGTGTTTTGGCATATCCGCGAACTGTTGAATGATACCATTTTCCTTTGCCGTTTGATGATAGCGAGGCAGGGGAGGCCTATCGGGAATAGTTCGTAGAAAGTTATCCAGCTTCGTCTTGAAGACTTCCAGGAAACTATCGAACTCTCTCAGATCTTTAGGCTGAGAGTCGAAGAGTTTGGGTCCCATCACAGCGAAGGATTGTTAACGTCTAGTTCGTACGCTGCCAGCCGCATTTGCATTGAACGTCGGCACAACACACTTCTTGCAAGAACCAATATTCTGTTTTGTGCTCAGCCTCATGGTCTCGTTTTTGGAGTCAGTTACTAATCCACGAATCGTTTTGCACGTGTAAATTATAAGGTATCTCTCCCTTCTTCGCTGGAGAGAATACA
>VOMN01120713.1:0-12395 GCA_014899125.1 Orchestia grillus
TCCCATTACGGAGAAAGACTGTTCGTGTCTAGTCCGAACGCTGCCAGCTACCATTTAAGGGCCTTTTGTACCCCATGCTTGCTTTTCACTTGTGTCATACTCGCACACATCAACTGCTCTCCTGTGGTATGGGAAAGTGTGATTGGTCTATTTGCTATGTTGATTGTATGTACTATTTTAACGTGTAGAAGCTGGAAAATATTAAGAACTACAATTTTAAAATTGGTAAATCCAGTTTGATTGGTGAGGTATTTGTTGCCTTTGTACCCGTGTTAGCCTGTGCAGAATTTAAATTATTGATGTAAATGTTAAGTGTAAACTTAGTGTTTGCTCATCTGAGTGTTGATGTTAAACGCATGCGTGGAAACATCGAGTTACTATCAAAATTTTTTATACGAGGAAGTGTTATGCAGTAAATTTATTTTCAGCTATACCATGCATACTTGTACTCTCTGCACACATATATACTGGAACGCAGGCTCTTATAGATATTAGTTAGACCTTCATTCCCCAAAGATTCTCGAAGGCTAGAAGTTATTATGATACAAAGTTTCATAGTGCTGACGAAAATTTCATGGTCCAAATTAATTCCCACGTCTTATTTTTTGCTGCTGTACGAGCAAGAAAGCCACCGACGGAGCATACCCCTCTTGTTCCTTCCTCATTTTGGGATTCTGGATGTCGTTTTTAAGTTTTCTGTGTATTTTCCTGCCCAGAAAAAGAAGTGGGGAGCTTCCTAGGGAGGCTCCTGGGCACCATCTACCGCAACGCAGACCCCATCGACCACAGTCTCTCCAAAGGCATCCGGTGAGTCTCTGCAAACTCCGTCATCGAGTCGAGTCTTTCGGAATTTTATTTCCAGTTGCGTGGGAGAAATAGAAAAGAGGACAAAGTTGCCTAAAATGCGTGTGAAAGTATGCTTAAATTTTTGAAAGCTTCATAAACTGCGACAATGTAATAGTTACGTCATAATAAAACGAGTGTCAGGGGAGGGATTGTGGCACATAGCGAGATTCTGGCAGTCACGAGGGCTTCAGAAAAGAAAGCTCAGCGATGGTAATGGCTTTTGTTCCACGCCGTGATGCAGCCTTTGCACAGAGGCGTGAATGCTGCGGTGCTCGCGAAGAGTTCCATCACAATTTTACGAAAAGAAGCCCGAAGAAGCTTGGTACTTCATCATTTGTAAGTGTTTGTGTTGTGCGTTGTATGGATTATTCACAAATTTCAGAGGAATGTGTCATAGCAGATACAATCATTAGTCGTTATAGCTCAGACGAGGCAGACACTGAGGGTATATCTGGCATGGTGGACGACTAAGATATAAGTGAGGGAAGAATTTTTAATTGTTTTTCGAGTAACGGATTTAATTCGCATTTTTAAAGCTCCCAATTTAAAGTGAGGCTGTGAGCTCTAGCCAGTGGTCTTGTTGTCAATAAAAGCAATGAAATAAAAGTAAAAATTCTTGGAGCGTACTGAAATGTAATCGAGAGAGAAACTGGAGCTGCAAATATGTATTACAGTAGAACGAGAGTAAGCTTAAAACAAGGAAAGGCTGTCAATAGAAGAAAGAGTTATGAAGTGAAGATAACGAAAATAATTGAGAACTTCGTATATTTGAGCAGGAAAAAGGGGTTATGTTGGAAAATAGGAAATGTGACTGATACGATGCGAATGTGTTTGACATAAGACATTCAGCTTGACGAAAATGTGCTTTTATGACTGGAATTTTATTTAGTATTTGCGTTCATCTCTCAGCTGGCTCTGATTTTATGGTGACTGACTTGATGGATTCTCTGCATTTCCATAATCTGGAAAGTTGAGAGCGAACAATAATCAAACGGCTGTGACGGCCCGCTGTGGCCCAATAGAAGGAATGGACCCAGTAGGCCCTCATTCTGTACATGCTCGTGCGGGTCTTCCATTTCCCACTCATGTTCATGACGAGCTTCCTGTTTTGCTGAGCCATGCACTCTCCCCCAGGCAAGTCCTGGGAGCCCCCCCTCCAGAGGAGAAGACCAAGACGCCCCCCAGCAGCGACGGGCCTGATGGTGACGCTAGCAGCTCAGCCCCCTCGACCACCACCAGGCGCCCCTTCCAGTTCCGGCTCTCGTTTGATGACCTGGACCCAGCACCCGCCCGCAACGTGGCTCTCACGGGCCCTTGAGTCTTGCGCTTGGGGCAGGGATGTGTGCATTCCAGGGAGCGTGTGCGTAACTTGTGTGCAGTCCAGGGAGCGTGTGCGTAACTTGTGTGCAGTCCAGGGAGCGTGTGCGTAACTTGTGTGCATTCCAGGGACCGTGTGCGTAACTTGTGTGCAGTCCAGGGACCGTGTGCGTAACTTGTGTGCATTCCAGGGAGCGTGTGCGTAACTTGTGTGCAGTCCAGGGAGCGTGTGCGTAACTTGTGTGCAGTCCAGGGAGCGTGTGCGTAACTTGTGTGCATTCCAGGGACCGTGTGCGTAACTTGTGTGCATTCCAGGGACCGTGTGCGTAACTTGTGTGCAGTCCAGGGAGCGTGTGCGTAACTTGTGTGCAGTCCAGGGAGCGTGTGCGTAACTTGTGTGCATTCCAGGGACCGTGTGCGTAACTTGTGTGCAGTCCAGGGAGCGTGTGCGTAACTTGTGTGCATTCCAGGGACCGTGTGCGTAACTTGTGTGCAGTCCAGGGACCGTGTGCGTAACTTGTGTGCATTCCAGGGACCGTGTGCGTAACTTGTGGGTGTTCCAATGGAGTGTGTGTGTTTTAGAGAGCGTATTTGCACTTGCAACTGGCGGCAATTGTCTGTTGCGTGTAGTCTTTCTGTGTACTTTCTTTGAAGTCGACTAATCCTCCGTTATTTGTTTCATCGCTGCGTGTCCTCTTTTCATTTTACGTGTTCTCATTCTTTGATTTTCTCATCTCTACTTTTTATTTGCCCATTATTTTGTGGTCTTGTGCTCTTTCTACTTCCGTACTCGCATTTTCTGTTCAAGTTCGGCCACTTCGTCCCTGTTTCAGCCTCAATTTACCCCTCTTACTTCAGCCTCAATTTACCCCTTTACTTCAGCCTCAATTTACCCTCTTACTTAGGCCTCAATTTACCCCCTTCAGCCTCAATTTCCCCCTTACTTCACCCTAAATTTACCCACTTCAGCCTAAATTTATCCCCTTAGTTCAGCCTAAATTTATCTCCTTAGTTCAGCCTAAATTTATCCCCTAAGTTCAGCCTAAATTTATCCCCTTAGTTCAGCCTAAATTTATCCCCTTAGTTCAGCCTAAATTTACCCCCTTATTTCAGCCTAAATTTACCCCCTAACTTCGGCTCACTGAAGTTTACTTATCGACATTGGAAAGAATTTCCAGGAGGTAAACTAAAGGTGGCTGGAGTTCGATCGAAAAGAAGGTATTCAATTGAGGCAGGAATGAGGGTTACTGCAATAAAAAGGTGTAGGCATTCTGGCCAATTCTCAAGTTTCCGAGTGATTCCATTCCCTACTTAATATTGAACGTGTCTGTGAACTTGAGTACACTTTAGAGCAACGCAAGCTTTTGGAAGCTTTCGGAAGGACGGGGCTTCCTGCGTCCCGCAAAATGAGGAGAGAATGTTTTATTTTCATAGTCTTAATACGGCTGTGAAATCGTGAGAATATGAAGCGTCAGGTGTGCAGAAGCTGTGGTACATTTGGGGTGTATTATTTTGTCTCCAGTCAAGTCCCGAGTGTGTCGATTACCTATAGACCGTCACGTAACAACATGTTCATTCCACTCTGTAGACAACCTGTCGTACATTCCATTCTCTAGACAACCTGTCGTACATTCCACTCTGTAGACAACCTGTCGTACATTCCATTCTCTTGACAACCTGTCGTACATTTCATTCTCTTGACAACCTGTCGGACATTTCATTCTCTTGACAACCTGTCGGATATTCCACTCTGTAGAAAACCCGTCGTACACTCCACTCTGTCGACAACCTGCTGTACACTCCACTCTGTAGACAACCTGTCGTACATTCCACTCTGTAAACAAGCTGTCGTATATTCCACTCCGCAGACAATTTCTGGCACAAAGTAGAACTAAATATCTTACAGCTCATCGCATTTTAAATCGATGCTTGTTTCTCCAGCAGAAATGCTTCCCCAGCTTGTTTGTCTGCCGCAGAGGCCTAAGCCAAAGGGCTCCAGCACAGCGCGGCGTCGATGCCTCTTGTAATACCTCCTGAAGGAGGTCTTCAGTTAGTTTTATTACGCGAAGCGTTTCGTTATCGCATTGAATGCGCTGTATGTTTTGGCTCATCGGATCCGCGTGGCAGCGCAAGTTGCGGGACTGGGTTGCCCTATAGAAAAGAGCTGCGATCGTGCGTATTCAAGTATTATTCGGTAATCACGTACCGAAGTTTTGTGTGTTTTTGTCTAATTTTAAATGTGCTTTCTTTAGTTTGTAGTTTTGGCAATACATTAATGTCTAATTTGGATAAGCAGTGACCCAGACAAGTCGCTCCTCACCCGTATGCCATTTTGTCCGACGGAAACTAAGTGCAAACAGTCGATCACGCTCGCTAGAAACACGAATTGACAGCGTAATAATTCATTGTAGAGTTGACACTCGCATTGACGGACTAAAACGGGAGAGAATTGGCCTAATAATGCCGTGTCTATAGGCAACATCGCACTATGTCTTAAAAACTTCGAAACACTTTCCTGCCCAAAAGAGAAATCTAACTGTAATGTTTGTAATAGCATTCTGAAATCGGTCAAGCTGAGGCTATTTGGGCAGTCCAATTGTTCTCACGTCCGTTGGAACGAGGTGTGTTGATACGAGGTGTGTTGATGCGAGGTGTGTTGATACGAGGTGTGTTGATACGAGTCATACTCCAAGTGCAGCTAAGATTTTTCTCTGAATCCGGCAATTTGTGAAGTACTCCGTCCAGCCGGCCCCTTGTGTTCTGGCCTCTCTTGGAGGACCAAGTTTTATTAGGCTTGTTATACAAATGAATTTTTAAATTAGTGCCGAACTGAGCGCAATATTTTAGTGCTCTGCGTTGTAAGTAATGCTCTTTTTATGTGATAGTCTGAAATAAGCGTGACCAAATTAATTTCTGTCTCGTATATGTTTTTTTAAGTGTTTTTACTCACTTTCTCAGCCTTGCAGTTTGGTATTCATTGGTATTCATTGGTATTTCCTTGGTATTCATAACTTCTGATATGTGTCTACTCTGATAGTTTTCGTCTGTGCATCTCGTGACCACCGCCAGAACACACGAAGGCAGGAGCAAAAAGGAAATTTTACCTCTGAGGAGGAGAAGAAAATTAACAGACAATCCCTTTTCTCCCTCGTACGCTTTCTTCCGAATATATTTTAGCAAATTTTCTATCGAGGAGGAAAATAGACGTAGGTGTTCAAGCATTTCTCGACACTTTGTTTTTCGAGTACTTGTCCAGTAGACCCGTGCTGATACCCCCTGTGTGTGTTTTTTGTCTAGTTGTAAAGATTGTTGTCGTATCATTAAGATAAAATACACTTTTAGCTACTTACATACTAGCTGAAGAGCTCCGCCGTGAAATGTGGACATGTTACTTCAATGCCGCGCACGCCTGTCGCGGTATCTCGTACAACAACGAATCAAAACCCGAGTTGTTAAAGTATGTATGTTGTGAACATGAGTAGTTAATGTGTGGAACACAGCCGCCCCCAGCGCTCTGTCGGAGAGCACGTCGCGGTGACGTCATCATGGCGGGATTAAGGTGCATGGGAGCGGCAGCTTATCTCGAGACAAGGTATGGCTCGAAGGTACGGGCTGTGGCTGCTGTCGCTCCTGGTGAACCGAATTACTGTTAAAGGGAATGTCTGAAGCGCCGAAAGGGCTAGACGAAGTTGGTACAGGGACATGGATAACTTTTGAAGGCCGGATACGTGCTTGGAAGGCCGGATACGTGCTTGGAAGGCCGGATACATGCTTGGAAGGCAGGATACATGCTTGGAAGGCAGGATACAGGCTTGGAAGGCAGGATACATGCTTGGAAGGCAGGATACAGGCTTGGAAGGCCGGATACATGCTTGGAAGGCAGGATACAGGCTTGGAAGGCCAGTGTCAGGTGCCGTTCACAAATGCCATCAGCAAGGAGAGCTTGAAACAGCAGCGGCAGCAATGACTGCAGTGTTGGACCACGTGCGAACGATGTCATTACGACTTTGTGACTAGCGTTTTTTGTTTGGAATTTGAAAGACCAAGTCTGTAGAGGTGCCGTGAACATTCACTGCTTTCCTTGCTGGCGGCAGGCACATTTGTTGTAACGCGCCAGCTCGGGCAAGTATCGACTTTCTTTTCCCTGCTGATAGAGATTGATTTTCCATAGCAGTTCTTTTACCCATTCCTCGCGGCGAGTACCTAACCCATTCTGAAAATGTTGAAACCGTCTACATACGAGTACAGCCTCCACCACTGTTCGTGACTTACAGAGTTTATACGGTGTATGTGTGGCGTTTATACGGTGTATGTGTGGCGTTACACAGAATTTATACATCGTAGGTGTGGCGTTCAAGCTAGCAAAAAAAAACACATTTACTAAATATGGACTAAATATCCATTTTTTGAAGGTTCTATGTATAGATTAGCCGCTTGGAATAGGGTAATCATTTTCTGTATGTCCAAGATTAGGGAAACTTTAACGATGTAATCATATCAACAGGTATTGTGTTCCCTGTGTCTTGTAATGTTTTTGAAGAAATTTCATGTAAAATGATGCAAGTGATTGGGCTCTTTCAGTCTCATTGCTACGTAGGTACGCATGTCGCTTGCTTTATATGGTTATTGAAATAAATTCTTAGGCTGTACGTCACAAATCTTAGTTACTAGTGGCATTTTTCTATCCTCTCTTCTACTGAAGAAATCAAGTTCCCGAAACCAGAACTTCAGGTCCCATTCTCGAGCCTTCCAGGAAGGGCTCTCAGCTGCACCAAAGTTCTCACGCTCATCTCTGGTTGCCGCGTTAGTCAAATGAAGACTTTTTGCACTGAGCATCGCTGTGCGCTTTTCGAGTGTCGTTTGTGCGTCAGAGCTGCGCGCTGCACTGCGCACTTCGCCGGAGGTGAGTGCGGAGAACTGTTAATAGCCCTTCACACGATCAGTCAGTGTCTGAAGACAGTGTCAAAAGACACACGAATATGGGCACCGGAATTCTAACTTCGCTCGCTATTGTGTAGTCAGGTCGGATGTCAAGGCACTGAACAGTCCTTTCACTTATGACCTGACTACATAATAGAAAGCAAAGTTAGCATTCGATACTCATATTCGTGTGTCTTCAGACGTTGACTGATCGTGTGACAGGTCCTTAACAGTTGTTGCTGTTACCAGTCTGCACTCTAGCACAGTGCGCTCAAAACGTTTGTCAGTATATGAAAAGTTATTCCTATCGTTAGCTTTATAATCTTACGAGCCATCATAATTTTGAATTATTTGCATAATTTGTGTTGGAAGAAAAATATAAGTGCTAGTACATTTCATTCTGGGAACTGAGGGTTGGTGCGGCGCGTGAATGGTTCGGTGTCGGTAGGTGTTCCCTAAATGAGACGCAGAAATGGGAGAAGTGAGGCCTTGATCTAGTTTCTGAATAAGTTGTTTGCTTGAAGGGGATCTTCCGTAGCTGCACTTGCTTCACGCGCGTTTGGAGTTACGATCACTACGTTTAGTTCTGGTATTCGAATGCTGCACGTGCCGTAGCTCGAGAGCTCACGTTTCCAACACCCGGAAGTAAAATACTTTTGTACACAAATCAATTCAAAATTTTCGAAGGCTTTCTATATTTATTAGCCAAAGCATATTCATTAGCTTTTGAGATAATAAATGTAAAAAATATTTTGAATTATTGAGGCACTCATTTACATGACTCAAAAGCCCCTGCGTCAGGAGGTCTTGTGTCAGGTCCGCTGCAGGGCGCGACCGGGGACGTGCGACAGAGGAGGCCTGGGTCACAAAAGACAAGGCAACCGCCAGCCAGGGAGGAACCGTCAAAAATCAGACACGCTTTTCCCTGCAGCAGCTCCTTGTTTCTCCTCCAGGAAAAGGTTCAATGATCCATCATTGCTTCCGTGGAACAGGTAGCTGGAAGCAAAACAGGTTGCTGGAAACAAAAAGGTTGCTGGAAACAAATCAGGTTACCAGAAGGAAATCAGGTTACTGGAAACAAAACTGGTCTTTGGAAACAAAACAGGCTGCTGGGAACAAAACTTGTCGCTGGAAACAAAGCAGGTCGCTGGAAACCAAACTTGTCGCTGGAAACAAAGCAGGTCGCTGGAAACAAAACAGGCTGCTGGAATGAACATCGTGCGAGGCGGCTCCAGCATCAGGTGTTGAGTCTGGATCTTGGTGTCATTCCAGGCCTGCGCAGGAGCTTGTGCCTGCAGCGTGCGGCCGAAATGTGCAGGGCGGCGATAAAGATGTTATTGCTATTTTATTTTAAAGCCCTTCACCTGCAAGCAAATCGTTAAAAACGCAATTTTATTACTTTCACAATATAAAAGCAAATTTTATTGCAGATATTAAAGACAAGGATCCGGCAACAGGTCAATGAACAAGGCTTTGACCAGTCGCCTATGTTGGCGGCCCCAACAGATCTTACCAGGAAATTCGACAAAACACTGATTTTGATTCCTTATTTTCAACGCCCGTTCAAGTTGGAGAACTTAAGGTAAAAAATCCACGTTTTAGTAAACCCGACGCGAGTATTTTGTGTCAGGGCGCATGGGGAACAGTTGCTCGACTGGTCATCTCCTGATATCGAAGAGTCGTTTTTAGGACGCACTGACAAAATCCTGTGATTTTTACCCGAATTTTTTAGATGCCCAGCGTATTGTGGACCTAAACCTGTTATTCGGGGTAGTTGTCACTTTTTGTTCATTCTGCCTACTGTGCGTCATGGCCAAGAAATTTGGTGTAGTTTTCTCTTGCCAAAGGCCTTCATTCTAAAGAATGTCTACTCTGAATTTATTTCAATTTGAGACAGCTACGACTATGGGAAGCCAATAGCAGGCTAAGAAAAACAGAATTGTTGTAAAATTTGATACACCTCTTTTTGAAAAAATATGTTCGTTGATGTACGGAAGTCCCAGATAGATAAAACTTTATAAAAATAATATTGGAATATAAAAAATTCAGATGGTATAAAAAAATTCAGTCAAAGTAAAAAATTATTCCCTCGTTATTAGTTTATCGTGTGTCCAAAACTAGTGCACCGCTTATCGACTGACTATTAGTTTAGTAATTCCGGTTTCAAGAAAATCGATATGGAACCTTGGTTGATGAGCTGTGGAAGTGACAGAAGGACTAAGCACTGAAAAAAGGCTGAAAAATCTCAGCAAGAACGCTTAAAAATAGCTAAGAAAAAGGCTAGAGAAGTCCCTTTAAAATTGAAGACCCGCAGCAAGTCCGAGTCCATCTTGACGCTCGCTCAGACCTTTCAGTTGGCAACTAACACAGGCGCATGCAAAGGGCAGAGGGCGGCGACTCCATTCAAAGGACCAAAGGGAAAACTAAGAATCAAAACTCGAGACTAAAAAGAAATGCAGCAAAGCAGTAACTAGTTTGAACAAAGAGAGGGAAAAAATCTTCAGGGGAGCAAGAAAGGTCTGAGTTGAAGGCATCTCGGTCTGTGTGGTTTCGACTCGAGTGGCTAGTGTATCAACAGCGCACATGGTGGGTGTAGGTGAATATGTGTGAGAGTTTTTACTCAATTTCTCTCACCGTGTTCTCCTTTTACCGTGTGAGAAAATACTCTGTAGCTTCACAGGTGTGTACGCAACGACCGGTTTCATCTACCTTCTTAAGGACACAATCCTTGGATGATGTGTTGAATGTTAAATGATGATATGTGATGTGTTGAGTGATATGTGAGATATTACATGATAATATGTTAAATCTCAGAATTTAAGTAGGGCTCAGGAAATTTTTGAGTAGATGCCAGTGAAATTCTTCACGAATTTATAATTAGGAGCTCAACATTATTTTTCCGATTAATTTCGAGGGTTTCGGACGACTATCGAAGCCTAACTTAAGGATTGTATCCAGGAAAAAAGATTAAGAAGCACAGTGCAGAATGTTGAATAGATGCAAAGAGCTGAGTACGATTTTTTCCATTTGAAAAGACGCATCAAAGTAGAAGATAGAATGTTAAATGAAATGCATAGAGGTACTGTGCATCAACATTTCGGAATGAACCTTGAGCGATTCGGTTCACACGGCAAAGTTTGCAGAAATTAGTGCAGTGTCAGCCAGATCGCAGGTCGGCAAGTCATGCAAAGGCTCAAGAGTTTCCAGAGGCAAAAAGCTAACGCTTGCCTCTCTGGCCGCCCGGTGGGAGCTGTGGGAGATGCATTTCTCCGAACGTCTGAGATTTCTTTTTCTGAACTGCCAGAGGAGGCGTCCATTTGAGGTTCAATCACCCGTTGCTTTTGTTAGTTTCTTATATCACCAACGCCGGGCCTGTTAGCGGCGTTGGACTCCTGAGAAGGCCAGTCAGACTCGTGGATAAATATATATA
This sequence comes from Orchestia grillus, assembly GCA_014899125.1. Classification (NCBI taxonomy): domain Eukaryota; kingdom Metazoa; phylum Arthropoda; class Malacostraca; order Amphipoda; family Talitridae; genus Orchestia; species Orchestia grillus. Next base: position 10,514 of record VOMN01120713.1, read on the forward strand.
GCAGCTGAAAAGGCTTTACTATGCAGAGAATCTTTAAGCGTATAATGAAAACGGTGCTGAAAACGAGAAAGCGGCATGATATTCAAAGTTATCAGGGGTAATAGAACGTGCTTGCTGCTCAATTCATGCTTTCGAGAAGGGCTTCAGCTAATGATGAAACTGTGATGAAACTGGGCTTCAGCTAATGATGAAACTGGGCTTCAGCTAATGAAGAAACTGTGATGAAACTGGGCTTCAGCTAATGATGAAACTGGGCTTCAGCTAATGATGAAACTGTGAGGACTGTGATTTTGATGAATGTCTGTTTATTTGTTTATTAATGAAAAAGTCGTATTTGTGGGTTTTCATATCTACTGTCAAAGTTTGGAAAATTAGTTTTTGAATACACAGTAGATTCAGAATATAAATATATATATAATCATACACTGAAATGAGTACATACACATACGAGTATATACAGATGTCATATAGCGTAGATATATAGTTTAACATGTGCGAGGTCTTTGAAGCTTTAGGTCAGCCCTGCGGACATTCCTTCTCATGACTCTGAAGATAAAGAATTGCTGACCACGACGCGTCAGAGGGCATTCTGGGAGCTGTGCGTGAGCGGAGCGAGAGAGGCTGCTGCCGATAATCTTATTAAGATGCGATGTTGGTGTCCCGATGTTACTTCACGTGCTCGGTAATTTGATAATTTGGAAGTCCATCAAGTTTTGCTTCAAAAACCAAAATAGTCAGATGCCAAACTCGTGTCGCCTGCGCGGCTAGTGACGTCAGCTTACTGCGGTAGTCGGTTCAGTTGGGCTGTCTTTTTCATAACTGTGAATCTGATTCTACATCATGAAACGTTCTTGAAGGAGTCCCTGGTTGTGACGAATGCTACAGCGTGCTCCAGTATACCTGCATACAATTCGCCCCCAAGTGAGTACTGCTGTTATGGTTCTAGGATCATTTCACTATACATATTTAGCAGTGTTTCTCAAGCTGCGTAATTTGAAACGTAAATCCTAGCCATCGCTTGGAATTAGGACAGCAAAGCTCGAGGAGACTAATTCTTGAATCAGGTCCTCGGTCGATCTCTAGTGCAAGTGCAGTGGGGTTCCATGGCTGGCCCCCTCGCTGGGGTGAGGCGGGGGGTTAGCACCTGCACCGCCACGCAGGATTACCTTCATTAAACTACGGACTTGTGAGCACATTTTGTTCATCCCAAGTTTTGTCACAAAATTCATTTCGATTCAGAGCTTTCAGAAACTTGCAAGTAACAAATGTGTAATAAGAACGGTAAACGATGCTGCAAGGAAATCTTAATTTCTTAGCCCTGGCGAGTGAAGTTTACTCGGCTTGTAATTTAAGTATTTTTTGTCTTATGAGAGAAGTGTTGTTTCTATTTACCGGTAATAATAATGTGCATGTGGAGAGCGTCTGCACTGCCGTACACCGTGAAGCATGTGGTGAGTACCTGGAGCACCGTCACCTCTCTCGAGACTCGTATTGCTGTGTTAGATGTGTACGTAATCCTGCTTACTGCACTAAAATTATGCATTGTAATGTTTCTTTGTACTTGGTGCTGTGTTAGTTGTGTGCCATGTAATGTTTCTTATCTACTTTGTGCTGTGTAAGTTGTAATTAATCTGTATGCGTTGCGTATGTTTGGTATTCATTCTATGTTTGCTGCGGGGAGTGTTTTCACTGACGAGTAAGAGCAGGGAAATTACTGAAATAACAATTGAGTAAAATACTGACGTGTGGAGCCAGCTTCAATAGCGCGGAAAAAATAATACTGAGGATAGTAATACTGAGAATAGTGGTACTTGAGATAGTGGAATAGTGGTAAAGAACTGGAGATGGAGGTACTTTAGACGGGGGTCGGGCCCTGGAGACG